>CM066591.1:8440591-8483091 GCA_033816785.1 Picus viridis | reverse complement strand
TAAACTCTTAACAATAGAATATAACCAAACTGTGTAGAGAAAAATGTTTGTCTTAATCAGCAAACAAAACCCCTCTTCACTTCTTCATTTAAACCAGCAAGTTTACCTCTCTTAAGTAATTTGAAAATAGTTGTGAGTGCATTGCATGCTTCCTCCTTGTTTCAGGCAGATGCAGTTATGCAGATGGGATATAAAGAGTGCAGATTTAATTAATTGCTATGCATGTGTTATCAAAAGAGGCTATTGTCTTATGGGTATGAGATGCAAGAAATTTTGCATACTAGGGGAGGAAGAGAGTGTTAGCAAGTTTTGCTAATTTTTTTTTTTCTAGGAAATTAATATAATTTGTTTTCATGAAAACATTTAAAATGTTTGTGTGAGTCATAACTGGTGTACTCTAAAGGGAAAGGTGTGTGAGGCAGGAAAGCAAAAGCTACAGATTTTTTCTCAGTGAATTTGTACACATCAGAACTGATTTTTCACTTGGCATGTTTGATAAGTCTTTCTCAAAAATAACTCATGCTAAATTGAATCAAGCTATATGTTGTACCATCTGAGACATGAGGGGAGAATGGATAAGATTGAGAAGCACTTAGTAGAACATTAATCAGATAGGCCATATTCTCTTTGGTATAACTTATTCTTGCTCATTTGACATCACTGGTTTACATCATTTTAAATTCTGATCTGGCTAAAATGGTTTGGTCTGTGAGTAATAGTCAATCTCTGTGTCAACAGGATGAGTATTTTGTATTTCTTAAGAAACAGAAGAAATTCTGTTTCAGTCATGTTTTTAGAACTCTCAGCATATGTTATCTTTAGGTTAGGAAACTTTTTAAAGAGTAAGAGAATCTGGTTTGCCATCCTCCACCCACACAATGCTGAAATGAATTAGAATTATTCTTAAATAACTGATATTAGCAGCCCTCTATAAATCCTTGGGTTTGGACTGTTATATAGCCATAGATGCTTCTCATGTGATATCTTTGATCTTGCTTCCATTTATTTTCTTTTGAAACTTGTTGGCAAATCCCTGCTTCAGAAACAGAAAACTGTGCTGTAATAAGATTAGATTATCCATACTTAAGAGTGTTTTTGAAAGCAAATATGGGCTATTGGTCTCCTGAGTGATATTGTTGAGCATCTGGCTGAGGTGTGCATGCAGTTACAGTCACAGTAAATTTCACACTCAAAAGCAAATGAGCACAGGTTTTAGTTCCCTTGTTCATTATTTGCCCTATTGAAACAGATACTGTAGTACATAGTGCAATGCAGTACAATGATGTGAATTCATCAAAACATGCATTAAGGGGCAACACTACACAAGGGTAAGGATATAAATATGTTTTACAGTTCTTAGCTTCCTATCATAAGAATAGTTCACGACTGAATGTAAATTTATACTAGGTGCTTATCAAATGTGAAAATGCTTGCAAATCAGAAACAAACTTTGGGACTATAAACATATTTCAATGATAGTTCCTGCAAAGAACATGTTTGATAGTAAGAAATAATGTTGTCTCTTAGTTTCAGCCTGAAGCAGGTTGACAGATTATTGTATATGGAGAATTATAACACTCCTGAATGAGAACACTACATGCAGTCTTTAATCCTATAATCAAAATGATTGCTATTAGGGAACATATAATAATCTAAAATATAATTATTTTTAAAGCAAGAAAGAGGCATCATCCAGCATAGAGAGATCATAAAGTACAATCAAATCAGCTGATTTCTCTTCATTCTATACGAAAGTGATATACAAGATACCAATCTTCTATGGGTTTTAGAATACTTGATAAAGATATAGAAGTATACTAATATCTTGCATAAAAAGAATGATCTGACATCTGAAAGTGAGTTCTGAATGCCACTGTGACTTGTATGTGTGTCCTGTGTACATATGAGTTGGAATATTTAACTCCACTAAAATAGAACCCTATAAAATCTTTTGGGTTTGACTGTAAGATACACTTGTACAGACAGTAATTGGCCTGTTACAGAGATATTAATTAACATGTTAGAAATGTTTTCTTTATTAATGAGAAATTCACACATAGTATTTAAATCAATTTGTATAGTTTAAAATTAATTTATTGTGGCCTTCGATGACCTCAAATCTACTAAGACAAAGTTGGAGTATTGTACTAACTGTTAAACCATTCATTAAACATTTTATGCAAATAGTGTTTGTTTATAAACAAATTAACTGCAAGGATTTTCAAAACAGGTGCTGTGTTGTGAATGCGTACTAAATGATGTGGTACTGAAAGAATTAATTAGACCTTCAGATGTAATTAGTTGCAATAATTTGCGTGATTAGCGGCTTGGTTAAGAAGTAAGACACACACATTGTAATGCATGGAAGAGTCACTGCAGTAGCTTTGTCTTTCACACGGTGAAGATGAGATTTCCTCATGTTGAGGAAATTTTTCAAAAAATTGCTGACATAGCTGGAGTTAATTGCCAAGTATCCTGTAGGGGGTAACGGGTTTTTTTTTCCTCTTCTTCCCTTGGCTTGTTGCAATGCATATGCATTGCAAGCAATACCATTTATTTGCACCTCAATGAATTTTTAAAACCAAAGGCTGTTAACCCTAGATCTTCAAGTCTCCAGAGGAAGAGCTGATACTTAACGTGTTCAGGGTTAAAAGATAGGCTGTGATAAGCCATATGAAACAGGCCCAGCGTTTCAAGTTCAGTCCTAAATATTCATGTCATTTTTCCCCCTTGCAACCATAGTTCTGATTTTTCTTCTCACATATCCAACAATGCATCCAACCATTGGATGTCTGCGAAGAATGTCTTTGAAATTGGCATTAGTCATAACTGATTAAAAAGAAAGTTGTGATTACTGATTCTTAATTGATGATGACCACATTCCTAGTTATGATAAATGTGCAGTACCTTTGTGACTTGCAAGAATTCTTTGTTGTCTTGATAATGCCTTGATGCCTCGTGACAGCGTTAGAGAGTGGGTTTGAAATGAATGAGGACTTCCTCGATCTTTGTTTTACCTGCTTTAAAAGGTGGATTGACAGTAAACCATGGTGGATTCACTTTCATGGTCACTGATGGAGCTTGCTATTGCTTTTCTATTTTAAAAGGAAAGGCTGAAGATTTTGTGCCTTGTGGCATCAGGAATACAAAAATATGAAAGTAATGCACACTTTGACAGAATTTATTACTCTGACAATACCCTTGTAGTATTGTTAGAAACACATTTGGGGGGCCTGCATACGTATAGAATAATCAGGTATGTTCTCTATGAATCACTTTATTAGAAAAAACAAAAGTTTCTAGAAAAAAAATTAAAGAAGAAACCCCAAGGAAGTCTTAAGTAAACCAGTTATAAAGTAAGCTAGTCACAAGTCTAGAAGATGAGGTGATCAGGGGCTGCTCAGAATAATGTACTCAAACATGGTGCGTGCTCAAGTCATTCCATAGAAGTGTCCTGTCCCCAGTGAATTTGAATTTAAGCTGTTTAATAGGGAACCATTATTTGACCACATTAAACTTGAGCAGTATGGGAGATGGGATATGGGGCAAATGTCTTTCATCTCACATAATGGCCGCATTAGACCGTGTTTGTTTCGTGCATTAATTTTGTGCTTATGAGGCATAAACTAGGGGAGACCTTGTTTAGAAACTAAGCTTTACTGTAGTTACCAAATTGTTTATATTCTTCAACGGTTTGTTTGTGTTTTGTTTTGTTTTTGCCATACAATTTTCAGAGGTTTTGTGTAACTGCAAATCTAACATAAGCAACAAGACCTAGAAGGAGATCTCTGGTTAAATGGTGAGCAAAATTATACTGTATTTGGGAAGTGTTAAGGGTCATCTACCTAAGTGAAAGTAAGCCCCATGCTTTATATTGAAAACTCAGTGTGGAAAGCGGTTCATTTTAGGACTGAGGCAGAACATAATTGTGCTGCTGCTTTTCCACAACAGAATGGATATCTCAGTTCTTAGGGGCTATTTTTTGTTTGTTTGTTTGGGGTGTTTTAAATTATATTTTTAAAAATAAAATGAAAACATGGAAGGGAAATTGAAGAAAATAAATATTAAAAATGACAAAAGAAGAACAAAATCATCGTTAACTGCCGCACAGCTGCCGTGTCTCTCCTGTCACAGGGATTACTCCAAATTACTGTGGCTGAAGTTTGCTAGTGTTGGTTCTTTGGATGCCTCAAACTTGGTTTATTTTTAAAGGAGTTCTTTCTAGGTTTGTTTTAACAGAATACACAGCTGTACAAGTTTCAAGGAAAGAAATCACTGGTTTAGTCTGGAAGAGATTGAAGATCATTTGACAGAGTTAACATTGGGATTCACTTGGATGAGTTTTTTTCTTTTTCTCACTGTGGTCTGTTTAATTCAGCTCTTTCATTTTAAGTGTGATGTTTGCAAAGTAGTCTTTAAAATGGGCTCTTCTGTATTGTGTTTGAATTTGAACAAAATTAACATTTGTATGTCATCAGTAGCTGGAATGCATTGCTCAAGGCAAAGAAAGTCAAAGAATATGGGAAATTTGATTAAAATGAATAAGCAGTAGAAGGTCTTAAGGGTGGGCATAACTTGCTCATTGATTTATTTGTATTGTTTCTGGAGGCAAAAGAAGCTAATTCCACGGAATGTTTAGAAAATAGGTTTTAAATCTGAAAATAAAAAGGTGTTTAAGTCAATAAAATTAGGTTTTGGATAACATAATCTGGAGATTTCCCTACTTATATTTCTCAGTCCCATTTTGCCAAGGGGATGCAATGCTGAGCAGGTAAATGTTCTTTGAAAGAACTTCTTTCCAATAATTTTCATTGTATTTTTTGTGATTTGGGATCAGTTGGATAGTCATTACATTTTGCTTCATTGTATTTACCAGGACATGATTTGTGAGGTCGAGGCCAAAGTATCACCCTGTCAAATAGGTGCTGTGCTGGTTTACCAGATATGATGGTTCAATGCTGCCCCCTGACTTCCTTGGATTGTGTGTTTTTATGCTGGTTTCAGTGAAGTGGTCTGCATTTGCAGAGCAACTGTTTGTAAGTTATCTATTTCTGCACTGTACAATGTTGCTTCAGGAAAATTCTGTAGCTTGCATGCACTCCTTGTGATCATATCTTTGCAACGCTTTGGCTCTCATTTGCAGATATTGCATTCTCATTTATTTCAATATTCCCAAAGTTCTTGATAGCAGCCTTTTTAATTTTGAGTCTACTTGATGGAATGGCATAGGTAAATTTTCAGTGTTCCTTGTCAACATTTTCTTTCCTTAGTGCATCATTGCTGGAAATGTGAAACCCTTTGTCTGCTGGTCAGTGAAGCTGGGATGGTCAGTGCTAAAGAGCAGTTTTTTTTCAAGAGAACTTTTAAATCTAAGACTAAGGACCCACATTCCTGTAACTATTGAAAATCCAGTCCATTGCTTAGTCAAATGAAGCTTCTGAATTAATTTACCTACACCTACTGTAATCATCTTCGAATTCAGATTAGTGTTAGCCATTTAGTTTATAGCACCTTTGGTCAGTAGTGTGGTGGTCGTGTGTGGTGTTATTTTTTTTTTTTTTTTTTTCCTTAGGGAACTGAGTAAGGAAAGAGTTGGAAGAGTTTTTGTGTTATCTGTGGAGATTTATTTCTAATGTGGATATTATTTCTGCTTATTCCCTTAGCTTGCATTCTCAATGTTTGTATTCTTGAATGAAGGACACAGAGAATGCAGGTTCTAAATGGACCCTGAAAATATTTTTATAGATTCAGATCTGTCCACATAAGCCCCATGAAAGAAAAAGCCCCAAAACCCCTAATGCATGTGGTTATTTACCAGTGTGAACTGGGCAAATTTCAGAATTCTACTGTGTTCATGGAGGAGCCTAAGTTGGGACACTGCCCAGAGGTATCCTTCCCATTTCCATTTAATATTTAATGCCAGATGGAAACAACTTAAAATGGAGATAAGTTGAAGCTGAACAAATAGAATTATAGAAAAGAATATCATCTCAAAACCTGAAATTATCTTTAGTGCCAAAAAATACAAATAGCCGGTTGAATCTTTTGCAAGATGGCCAGTTGAAGCTCTTGCAAGAAGGATCTTGTCAGTTCCACTATTTTACACTTTTGAGAAAAGCACAACCTTGGAGTTGGGGAAATGACTTCTTTATTTAGGATGTCTTAGGTTTTTAGTATATTGCTACCCATAAAGATCATCTTCCACTGAAGCCTCCACTCCCAGCATGGTAAGTATTGCACCATGCACCAAAAATCCCTATTGGGTTGTGTGAGGCAAGTGCCTTACTTGGGTATTCCAAGGACATGTATGTTATGCCCACTTATAAGTAGAAGAAGTTGAGTTGGAAAGCTGAAGTAACTCAGATAACTTGCATTCAATCCGAGGAAGTTCTATTATTGTCCTTTGATAGAGTAGGTGCCAATTGTCATCTAGTCTAAACATTTGTACAGTTACAAATTGATTCTAAGTGGGACAGTTTTGTTCTCTGAAGTAATTTTTTTTGTGTGTTTTTGTGTGTTTGTTTTAATTCTGCAGATCTAGAAGGACAGCCAATCTCCTTCCTCCTCTCTGCCCCCCAAATTCTGATATTACATGTTGTCAAGCTCTCTTAGTTGTCATTTTCTGATTCTCTCATTGAATCTTGATTTCTTTTTTTCAGTGACTGCCAAAATAGATATAGTATTAACTATGCAGAACAGTTCTATATGACCAAGGAATTATGTTTTTGAAACTCAAAACATTTGTGTCTTAAACCATTTCAGCTCTTTGAAAATCCAGAAATGCTTTCCAGATATATTTTCATTCTCTGAAAAATGGCTGAACTCCATTACAGGTGATCTGCAAGAGCAGTGCTTACAAGTTGAGCTTCTTTTTGGATCTCTAAGTTGTTGTAATAAAAAGAGAAAATTCTTCAACCATGTTTCTTCAAAAGGTATCTTCAGTACATTTCTATTCTGCATTTATTTATTGCTCATTATGTCAGAAATATCAGACACACACAAATATTGAGGACTTCAGTAATTCAGTGGCAGATATCAATGTGAAACTATCAGATCATTGTGGCATTTACCTTTCCTGTACAGGTATTAATGTATACAAACAGATGGCCTTTGTGTGTAACAGAGTTTGTAATGAAACTGAGATGATTCATGATCTAATTCCATCTGTTACAGTCCTCAGATTTGTAATTCTGATTACAACTAAATTACTTTGCAGTGAATTTTTCTGTTTCAAGTGGTTACTTAGCCATAAGAAGAATCTACTGTACAAAATACTTTCTGTGATACTGCTGTTTTTGATATGCCTGTCTATGTGGCAATCCTTGAAATCCATGTCATGTTCCTATGAATAGTAGGCTTATTGTGCATTTATCACTTTATTGGCATCTTCCACAAGCACAGGATTTTATGCTCAAAAACCATCTGCAAACAAACCTGTAATTCTTAAACATGCAAGAAAAGCTGCAGTCATATTTTTTCCCGTTGTACCTATAAACCTGACTCTTGACAGTGTTCCTTAGCTAACCTACCTTTCCTTTTCTGAATGTCCCAGATTGGTAACAGCACTAGCTTTACCGAGAGTCAGTGTCAGACACTCTGCTGCTATCAGCAGCAGACTACTATATTTGGTTTTATTGAGATTCAGTACTGAACTACTTCAAGTGTAGCAGCTACTCAGTGTGTATATAGTTCCTATTGCTTTACAGTTGAAATCTCAAGAAGTTTTATGTCAGTAATCTAACTGGAATTTAGCCAGTCTACAATTGAACAGTGTTTATTGTGAAAAAGATATTGTCAACATTTGAATATATATATAATAGAAATACTAATTATTAAAAGAATGCTGCAATATTTGAGTGCGCCCAAGTCATCACATCCACAGTTTGTCTCACTGCCAGGTTGGCACTGCCAGCTCTAGTGACAACATTCTGTTTGTTAACATACTGAGATATTAGTTCAATGCATACAAGGTAAAAGCAATCTAGAAACTGAAAAAAATAGTGTATCTGCAACATGAAGATGGCTTTGACATATATTCCATGCAAATAAGTCCTGTCCAGTTGTGCAGGAGCAAGGTGGAGACCAAGACTGAATTTTTAAAATTATGGATGTTTCTGATGTCAGGTTTGAGTTAGTTTGCTACATGGAAGTGCATTTAGAAAAACTATTGCTAGACAGAATAATTGCAGGCTTTTACTACATGTGCCAAATCAAACTTGCATTGCATTTTTGTTTTTAAACTTCAGTATTGTTGTAAATGAAATACTGTATTTAAAAAAAAAAAATAGCATAAATTCAGCTTTGGCATAAACACTGCTTAATCCCTTTGACTTCTGTGAAAATGCATTTACATTTCTGTAGAGAGAACTGAGCCCGCTGTATTTATCACATCCTAACTCTCTGTATAGGCTCTTTATAGTGAAACCACTGTCAAAGTATTGGATACCTTATGTTTGAGTAGTGCTGTGCTCAAAATGAATCTGTACGTTCCCTCGATAGATGTTTTACATGCAAATAATTTTGAATTGCCATAAATACTTCGTGTCTTAGAAATGTGGTGTTTGCTATCATGGAGATCATAATTTTTGTGAGCTGAATTTGCTTCAGATGATAGAGAAATTATAGGCTACAATATGTGATCAAACAGCAATATGGAAAGCTTAAATAGAATGCGCCCTAAGGACAAAGGCTGGTTAAGACTATAGGGGATAGAATAAATGGGAGTTTTAGCAAAGCTATCTCTGATTCCTACAGATAAATTATGCTCTGCCTTTTTTGTATCTCTTTGGGACTGTACTACATAAATTATGACCAAGTATAATTTAGGCTTTCAGCCTATATTTCTGAACATCCATCTTGTACATTTTAAGTACAAAAATTACCATTTTGAAGAAGTATGAAATTGAGACAATTTTTTTTTCATCTGTGCATTTAACTTCTGCATACTTTATAGCAGCTAAAGGGTTAGAGAGGGCCTTGTTGCTATCTAGAGGGTGATGTTAGCCAGAGGATTGTATAACAGTGTTAAGATCTACATAAACATCAATAAGTTTTGGGGGTGTAGAATTGGATATGTTTTCAAATAGTAATTAACATGCTTTTCTGAATAAACTCCAGTCCTTCTCAAATCCAAATTATTTTTCTTCTCAGTTACATTTAAAAAGTTAGACATGGAATTACCTGTTGAAGTGTAGTTACAGTCAACTAACCAAGAGCTTTGGCATGCAGGAAGAGCATACGGAGCAGGCCTTCAGTGCACTTAGCATTCACAATTTGCTTGAAAGTCAATGTGTGATATGAATTAAGCAACAGATTTTAGGAGTCCTATTTTCTATCACTCAAGGACTACATTCTGTAGCTTGGATTTCTGCATCCACTCAACCGAGAATTGTGCGCTTCTTTTCTCCCATTGTTGCATCCAATGTTGTAATACTATCTGGAATTCTAAAACTGGGAATGACCACAAGGTGTATTCTTGTAGGCCTGTGTACACGTCTTCCACAGGAGAAAGAATGTGGAAAAACCATAAAACCACTCCTGTGAGGAAGGCAAACTCACAGGAAATGCCTATTTTTAACCCAAGGGCGCGATTTAAAACTGATGTAAGTTACCTTAAAATAACATGGCAATAGCTTGCAATATTGCTAGAGGAGGCTTTTGATCCATAATAATAGAGAACCCTCTCTGTTTGTAATTTTTATCCATATGAAGAATAAGAAATATCCAGCAAGAATAAGAAATATCCCGCACCTTTGAACATGCGCGAGGACCACAGTTACATATACAAAGGTGTGAAATTGTAAGACCTAGTTAGTATGTGTATTAAGGTGAATTTTTTTGGTCTTGTTTTGCATATATCTGATGACCATACTTTTGGGAATTCAGTGCAAGCTTTCATGATGTGTGAAAAACGAATAGTGAAAATGTCTGTTGTAGAAGTAGAATGAATAATTGTGTTGAAGAAAATTCCCCCTTAATATACAATAGGCCATTTTTTTTTTCCTCTGCTAAAGATTTCCTATCTATTACTTTAGTGATACTCATATGTCCAGTGTTTTGCCATTGCAATGTTTACCTTTTCTGTAATTGATGTTCCTTTTAAAGCCACTGGTGTTCACTAGGCAGCTTGCTGTCCCTGCTTTCTGCAGTAAGTAGAGGTAATACTGGAACTCAAGCAGTAATGCTAATTGCTTATAAAGATTTTAATGACAATCACTTTAACTGATGGTAGAGATTAGTCTGCTATCACAGAGACCATCAACGGCAGCACCAATAGCTTGTCACCTTACCTTCTGTAAGGGGAAAAAGGTGTTTCCATTATCTATGTAAAATGGTGAATTATTTAGGTTTTTAAAGCATGAGAGTGTGGTAGATTTAATTGTAACTTTCAGATGATTTTCATTAGAAAAAAAATGAATTGAATAAAATAATAACAGAAAAGTAAGACTTCTGTGCCACTCTCCTCCATTATTTAATCCTTTCCAACATCTTCTGAGGTGAAAATGCCACCAAAAGATGGAGAAATTTCTCTGGCTCCTTTATTAGATTGTTTGGGTTGGTTTGCTTGCTTGTTCTCTAGGTCCTTCTTGGTTTCATTTTTTTAAAAAATAATTTTTATTCATTTTCCACTGAAAAGTAAAAAAATTGGTAAAGTAAAATGTATCCTTCTGGGATCGCTGTCATATTCCTGCTGCACAGTTCCTGTTTTCTGGGACAGTACTGAACATGTGTCTTTGAACTGTGCTATGCCTTCAGTAGCAACATTCACTTTTGTGACTGACTCCTGAAGCTCTCTTGGTCAAAGACCTAATTGCTTAAGGATATTATTGTTGACATTACACTATGATCTTAGTTATTCAAGAGGTATGATCTTAGTTTTTCAAGAGATAATCTCGTCCTGCACTAGTCAAGATTCTTCCCAAAATAATGTAGCATCTACAGATAACATTGATTTTTGCAAATCATGCCTGGGAAGATGGTCTTGTGTCAGAGGTCACACTGTTTCAGTGTGTGGTAGAAGAGGATAAAGTGAGTTCTATTAAATTTTACAAGCCCCTATTGTCATCAATTATAGTGTCATGAGCTTTTAAAATCAACATATGAATTCAAAAGGAAGTCTGTGAGTTAGCTACCATAGGGTTAAATTTTGAGTCTTTACTAAGTGATTTCATGTCCAGAGTGCCTTCAACTCAGGATGTGTAACATTTATCTGCCTGAAATTAAAAGGAAATGAAAGAGATTTATTAGTGCTTGTTTCTTGAAGATGGTTCTTCACGTTTGGATTGGTGGAATGATTGAGGATAAAAGGCTTTCATAACGATGTTGCCTTGTACAAATGAGCTCTAACTAGAAGTGCTGTCCTAAATGCTGCTGACTTAAGGATAAAAGTACTAAGAGGAGACGTTATGCTCTTTGCAGTTAAGGGTATAACTGGAATCCTTTCATAATATTCTATTTTAACTGGTAAAATTTAGGCTGGAGTAATTGTTTGTGTAAAATACATCTAGGTTTGCACTGAAATTTAAAGAAAGAATTTTTTTTTAAATGGTCAAATGAATTTTGAGGTGCAAACAGGCTAGCTGATCATCAGCAAAAGTGGTGGTGTGAGCAATGATATGGTAGTTGTTGGATTCAGAAGGAGCAGAGTCATTTGTAGAGAATATGGGATGAGAAAACAAAAGAGGTGATGCTAGGGAGTATTCTGTGCACCTCTACCTTGAAAATCTTGCTTTCTTTAGACATTTTAGACATTCAGATGAGTTAAATCCTTTATTAAGTTGTGAAATTCAACATTCAAAAAAATCAGTAAAACTGGGATATTGGGATTATGTTGGGAAAATGGATATATATATATATATATATATATATATGTGTTGGGAAAATGGATGCCATAAATTTTCCACTACTCACATAAATATGGATTATTCTTCCAATTAACAAGAAAAGGATGTGCATAACAACATCGTTATTCCAACCTAAAAAAACCTTTAATTTTTTAATTGGTATTTGTCCTTTAAAGACTTCTTGATAGGAGACATATGCTGTAAGATATAGTGATGTTTATCAGGTAGGAGCTTTTATTTTCATATAACTTTATCATAATGATAACATATTAATAGTGATAGTTCTGTAATGTCTTGTGAACCACAGAGAAGTGTGTAACTTCTGTTATTTTGAGACAAATCCCTCCCTCCCCGTGCTCCTCCTCCCCACAGAGTGGGACTCTTTTTAGCTAAATTAGCTGCTTAACTGTAATGCTAAAATTTTCAGAAATTAAAATGAAGGTACCAAAAGCAATGACAAAATCCAAGTGATTTGACTGTCTAGCACATGCCTATCATTTTTTTTGTCAAAAGCACCCCCTATGACAGACTTCTGCTATGGTCCTGTTCTGGATCTGTTAAGGGCTGGGAAAGATGCTGCTGCAAAGTCTTAACACTGGCTGGAATTGGGGATCAGACAACATTCTGAACAGCACATTTTGCAGTACTGTTGGCAGATGATCTATGAAAGGCTGTTCCATGTAATGTGTAAACTGAGAAATCCAGATGCTGGCTAATTTCAGGAGCTGGGAAAGGCAAAAAAAGTGGGTTAAGACTTCTCTGTTCCTCACCGTGCTACCGAGGTACAGAAATAGGACTAATTTACGATATTGCTTGTCATATATTCCTTGGCTTTACCATCTTTTTGTATTGTTTTTCTATGACTATATATTGTCATTAATATAGATAATATATTTTGAGACACATATAGAGAGATTTGAGAATAATCTCTCTTTTTTTTTATTTTTTTAAAATTTTTATTTGTGTTTTCAGTGAATGTGACTGCATGGGCTCTTTGCATTGACTAACACTGATCTGGGTTCCATAGTGAGAATTTTAATGTTTGGCTTATTTGAGAGTTTTTGTCTGGTGTTCACAGTTTGATAATTCATTTGTGTGATTGGTCACCTGTCCCATATTTACTTTCTGGCTGAGAGGTTATAGCATTTATAAATTTGTACCCTGAAAGGCTTCCAGGCAGCCAGCACCAGAACAAGAGGACACAGTCTCAGGCTGCGCCAGGGGAGGTTTAAGCTGGATGGTAGGAAGCTCTACACAGAGAGAGTGATTGCCCATTGGAATGGGCTGTCCAGGGAGGTGGTGGAGTCACCATCATTGGAGGTGTTCAGGAGGAGACTTGATAGGGTGCTTGGTGCCATGGTTTAGCTGATTAGGTGGGTTTGATTAGTTGAAAGGTTGGATGCAATGATCTTGAAGGTCTCTTCCAACCTGGTCTGCTCTATTCTGTTCTCTATTTTCTGTTCTCTATTTTCTGTTCTCTATTTTCTGTTCTCTATTTTCTGTTCTCTATTTTCTGTTCTCTATTTTCTGTTCTCTATTTTCTGTTCTCTATTTTCTGTTCTCTATTTTCTGTTCTCTATTTTCTGTTCTCTTCTTGAGGATTTTTTCTTTTTCAGTGTAGGCAATGTAAGGAAGGTAGAAAAAAAAAACGAAAATAATTCTGAGGAAGATCAGGAATTCTTAAAACAGTCTGTTCTAATTTTCTTCCAAAACATTCTAATTTTCTCTCAGAGACTAATTTAAATATATGATTATGATTCTAGCAGTTACCTCCACGTAAGTGCAGATGCAAAGATTCCAAGTCAAAGCATGAAAAAGCATAGTTTAGTTGTATGCTGAATGCCGATGTGACCTTTGCTTGATGGTTAAAATGGTGACATCTCTATGACTGAACACGTTTTTTAAAAGCAGAATTATAAACTTAAACTGCAATAACATATAAGCTCTTAGATTACTTTAAAAAGGTAAACTGGACATATTAACTTGATTTTTATTCATAAAATAAGTGTAATGATGGTGTTCTGACATGGATCACTTTATATCTTATAATTTCTGTGTGGCTGGGTTGATCTATAGATGCAGAGTCTACATCTCTGAGTGTATTTTGAAACACAATTCCTGCTTACCAACACTGTTGTGGGGTTTTTTTTTTGTTTGTTTGTTTTTTTTTTTAACTACTTATCAAAAGGATGTTATTTTTTAGAGTATCAACAGTCATGCAGCCTCATTCTTCAGTCCCTTTTTTGTTGTTTTCAATATCTTCTCTTGCATCTTTTCATTGTAATTGCTTAAATATTATTGACGCTGCCATATATATTTCACTTATGCTTTCTACAATGTGATAGGGCATGACAAGGACATGTATTGTGTTCAGCATGGTATTCCTGTGAGATTGACGGTGTTGTTTGTTAGAAACTAAGCATTTACACAATTAAAAATCAAAATTTTTACTATAAAGAAAGTGGGTTACTTATCAAGTGGGTTAGTTACTCCTACTCACTAGTAGTGGTTAATACCTGAGTGCTACCCAAATGATGAACAAGGTCATTTGGAGTATCAGGGCCAAAATATGGTCTCTCATGACATTTTTTTTTGGGTTGCTTTTTCATAACTTGAAGATATCTGAAAAATCTATCTGTTAAGTTGCTAATTTATTGGCTAAAAGTTTTATTGATCTTAAGATGATGAGCCTGATCTAGTCACCAGAGTGATATTTGATAGCTTACAACATCCATATAGATGTATAGAGAACTCCCTGGCTTTTAGTTTGTAGGAATATAGAGAGTTCTGAATAGTTCTTGTAGGTCTAAAAGGGATACAGAGAGCATGGCACCATCTTAGGAAAATTGCCACTGATAGTGGAATGACTGTGAGCTTATTTAGGAACTTTTAGCATATGTGAGTGGTACAGGGAAAGTCTGCCTAGGAAAAGACTGAAAAAAGGCACTGAATAGGAATTTAAAAGGATTTAAAAATGTAACTTCTGATACTGCTCAGGAGCACTGAAAACCTTAACAAATTACTGATCTGTATGTGCTTTAAGTAAAGCTAAAGACTTAAGCAATGGTAATGTTGTAGTGTGTGCCATAAAATTGCTCTAGGTCTTTTAAGTGACAGCACAAAAAACTGCAAGTACTAAAATGAGCGAACTCAAATTGGAGCCTAATAAAATATCACCCTGTGTTTGTTCCTCATATAGAACAATGACCTCTCATAAGCCATTTTTTTTCTTACTTTTCTAAGGGTTACCCTGTTGCCTTGATTCCTTCCCTGATTATCTTGAAGCCTGTCAAGTTGGAAAGCTCTCCCCTCCCTTGCTCTTTCTTCCTAATAGACATGAAACAGTCCAGTCAATAATATTTTACTTGTCTTCCCACTGCGTGTCTCTTCCTCTGATCAGTTTAGGCGAGTTTGACTGCAAAAAGTCAGAAGGGAGGTTAAGATCTGAAAGTTCAGCCAAATGTTATCAGCCACAGAGATGTTGCTAAGGGAAAGGCCTTACAGCCTCTAAGACCGGAGCCAATAATAGCTGCACATAACTGATAACATCAACAGCTGTCAAAGATCCAGGCATTTGTGGTTCCTCTGTAAACTCAAACACCTGTATTCAGTCAAGCTTTGATTGTTATCCCCTCTTTTCCTGTCATTTTGATTCGTTCCTTGAAGGTGCTGCCAGGATATTCTAAGCTGCTAGTTGATTTATAAAGTGAAAGAGCCCTTCGAAAGTTTGGCACAGTTTGAGTAATCGACTGAGGCTCTCATTCATAGGGTGACAAGTTACTTTGACATTGATATTGACAGTATTCTTTTAATTAAGTTTTGGACAATGTAAGGACAGGTTAAGGTTCTTGACAGTATGGGTTAAAAGTATGTTAACAGCTTCAACATGTGTCACTTAAAAGAACATTATGTACTTTAAGATGGTTTCTTTTGTGATGAATTAGATCAAAGTGACTAATAAACATTCTCCCTGAAAGCTCTTCAGAACACAGTATATACATGTTTGAGGTATTTAAAAGATAGGACTTCAAGGAACTAAGCTAAATATCTTAAATGGACAGTTGATACTGTTGCCTCACCACTTTAATATTTAGAACAGAAAAAAAGAGTTTTATATTTTTATATAGGAATTTTGTGGTAAATTATGCAAGAGTAGTTCTCCTTTACCAAATATGTAGGGAATTATGGACACTGCAAAATGATAGAATGCAAAGGACTAAAATGGTAGGATCAGATATGTAAATTATTATTATATTGAATTAATGTAAACTACTTCCCTGGTTTGTGCTTTGTAGTGAACTTGAAATCACTGAACTATAGTTAAATGTAGTGGAGTTTAATATTTCAGTTACGTTCCTGTAATCTTAATGTTTTTTCATTCTTGAACACTAAAAGTTCTTTTCATACTTGTCCTCATGATTTGCAGCTCTATTCCAAAGAAGTAATGTGTACTGCAGTGACAAGAAAAATAGCATTTAAAAATAAGTAATTATGCTTTTATAGTGTGTATTCCAGTGAGCATTCCCTAGCAACCTGCACCAGAACAAGGGGACACAGTCTCAAGCTGTGCCAGGGGAAGTTTAGGCTCGAGGTGAGGAGAAAGTTCTTCACCGAGAGAGTCATTTGCCACTGGAATGGGCTCCCCGGGGAGGTGGTGGAGTTGCCGTCCCTGGAGGTGTTCAAGAGGGGACTGGATATGGCACTTGGTGCCATGGTCTAATGGTGAGGTCTGTGGTTACAGGTTGGACTCGATCTTCGAGGTCTCTTCCAACCTTGGTCATACTGTGATACTGTGAGTGCCAGGTGCCTTTAGGACAGAAGTTGTTTGGTTTGTTTTTGTTTTGCTTTGGGTTTTTTTGTGGGTTTGTTTGGTTTTTTTAGAGATTGTGGTGATGAAAATGATACAAATGTTATAAAAAATTGATGGTAGGGGTTGCAAGGGCTGTTTTCATTTCATGAGTATTATTGTTTTCTGTCTGCCTTTTTTTAAAGATCAGACTTTTGCAAACTAAATTCAGGAGGTAGTGAACCTGTGCATGGCACTGACTATGTAGCTGAGTGGCTTCTGAGAGTTAACAATAATCCTAACTGTGAAACCATGCATCTGCAAATTGCACACTGAATGTTGTCAATTATTTCTAAACAAAGCAATAAAGAAGGGATAGCAGAGAGACCTAGTTCTCAGTTCAATAAGTTTTTTTTTTTTTTCCTGAGATCCATTATTATTCCTTGACTGAAGCCTGTTTTATTCCTAAGTTGCAAGAATGCATATGAAAATGTGAGCTGAAATGTTGGGAACCACCATCAGTGAGACCGCTGATGACTTGTTCAGAATTCAAGGTCTGCTTTTTATTCTGGTTAGAAGACATAATTTAGTAGCTTAAAATGTCTTTTATGCTGAAATCTGACGATGTGCACAGCTAGTCTTAGAGATAGGTGAATGCTTCCTTGATTCTTCTGAAGTATTCCACAGCTGGGTGAACATAAGTGCTTAGATTTTTGTGTGAAAGTGTGCAGAAGCAAGCAAAATAGGGAGTGGAAGAGAATGGATAAAATATCTAGTGCTTTCAGTAAACCAAAGCTTAAACCTATCACCACCTTAAGCTAGAATGCAAAGCTCTGAGAGAGTGACATTAATGACAGTTGGTGGCTGGCTCTTCTTTTCCATAGTGCTGAGCAGGTCTGTTCATTTGGAATTGCTGCACAGCTACTGTTTCCCCTCCTGGCTCCACAGGGACAGTTTAGAGACAGGCCTACCTTGCTGAGGACATTACTGACTGCAGCAAAAAGTAGGAATATTGGAAGATTAAGTGAGAAGAATATATTTTTGCTCTTTTCCTTCCCCCGCCCCCACCCTTTTCAAGAAAATAAAGTACAATGCACTTCCTTTAAGGATGATTTTGGGAAAAGTTCCTGCAACTCAACTGTCAAAACCAAATTTATTTCAGGAGAAAATGTATCAGGAAGTTTGAAGACATGCACAAACCACAGAGGCAGTAAAAAGAAAGTAAAGAATAAGTCCAGTATATTTTAGCAGATGAATCCCATGTGCTTACATTTCTCTATGTGAAGTGAAAGCCAGGACTGGAGGCTTACACACTATCACTGATTCCGTTGCATAGCAGCTGCCTATCAAATTACCATCCATATGGAAAGTACCCATCAAGGTGCATTTAGAAGTATGTCTCAACTCCTTATTCATACTATTTTTCTAAAATCCATACTTTGTGGTGTTGAGTGGGATCTCAAATATAAACCTTGACTGTCTTGAAGTAATTGAAGAATTGTCTTCAAATTTATTTGGCAGAGAGCTGATAAAAATCTAAAAGAGAATGGAGTGGATTGAAGTGTTCTGTTGTCATTGTTATACAAATAAAGTAACTTTTACAGACTCTGGATGCAGTAAAGGCTCAGGCAGTGGTTTATCTTTTAAAAGATGAGCTCTCATTTTAGGGAAGCTTTTTGCGTTTGAAGTTGCTCACGTGTTACAGAAGTTGGGAACATTTGATATGGGAAAGGCAGCAGAAACACTGCTTCAGTGGTATGCAGCATTCCTCCAGCCTTTGTAGCATGGGAGTTTTCATAATTTTTTTTAGCACCCTTTCTGTAGTGGAATTTGTATGGCATTCCCGTAGCATTTGGTACTGTCCTGCGTTAAAACCTGTATTTCTTTGGGCATGTGCAGCTGGTTTCCAAGCATACTGAAACTGACGACTGTGTGTCTAGTTTTCTGGAATTGGCATATACTCAGATTTCTGGATGTCTCTGTTGATAGAAGTGAGTTTTCTGGGGTGCCTTTTCCATTTCTTTAGCTATCAACTGCTCAGATGCCAGGCTTGAATCAATTTGTAATTTTAAATACTCAGCTGTGGCTCATGTGGGATTCCTTGAATGTTTATTATTGTGGCTTGCTAACCCACATTAGTATGTATTTTGAAGCTTGTCATATTCTCAGTCTTAGCATTTTGTTAATTTCAAAATCTTTGGAATTATAAGCTTACTTTTCAAACAGTCTTATCCCATGCTGTTTGCCTGCATGTATCTACTTCTAGTGAGAATCTGGGGAGATGTAACCCAGGACCTACATGAGATCCATTTTAATTTAGAACAGCAGCAGGAGCCAGTGCAGGATGACAGGACATTTCAAATGACAGCGTATCTTTAAGTTAAGGCAGCTAATTGGTGCACCTTTTTTGAAATTTATTTTATTAGAATTGAAACTTCAAAATAGATTGCTTTGGAGGTATGGCAGGTCTCTGGCATGAGGGCAAATTTTCAGCATTAATCTTATACACTCTACTGTATATACCAGAGACCTAAAGGTATTACCAGGTCTGTTCAGAAATGCATTAACTCTTTACTGTGATACCATTGAGGTCACGGTCCCAATCCTACTTTATCTCCCTTGTTAGACAACGTCCTTACATTTGTATGCTAAAGCAACCAAGCTTGTGCGTAGTCCCAGAGATTGTGTATTCATTCTAAAGATACATAGTTTTTAATGTCCCATTTTCTCCACTCAGGGAAGAGACTAAAGCATTTTGGTGACCATAAGTTGGATTTTTAGTAGGGTGAAGGTTAAATTTCATGGTTTCCTGTCTTCCCATTTCTATTCCTCTAAAATTATGACTGACTTACAAAGATGTTTTCTGTCTTTCTAGCAGTAGACCAACTGAGGTATGTGTGCATACTATTAACTTCTTATGGGGCACATAGAAAATTCCAAGTAAGTGGGAATCACGTGACTAGTAGCAGGATAGAACTTCTCTGTGCCATTCTGCTTTAAAGTAGAATTATCGTGCTACTTAATTTGTTGTTTTTCCTATTTCTTACAGAGAAAAAGAAAATTGCGTGACAAAGGTTAATATAACAATCTTCTCTTATTACAATGATTTATGTATGCTGAACATTAACAGCAGAATGTCATCCAGCTCTCCTTTAATTTGCAGACATCTGGATTTTTCTTTGTTGGGATCACAGTGGTAGATGACAAAGCTGTACTCTTGAGGAATAGGAGAGAACACTATCATTCATAGCTTGTTATACCCCAAACACTGAACTCTTAACAGTTATCTCTGGCAAGTCAGTAGATTTCAGAAAGAGAGCTCTGTTTTTATCCAAATGATCCTCACTAATGAAATACATGGGGAAGAATATTATATTCATCTTAAAATTATTCTGATCCTATAATATGTCAAATGACGGTAGATAGTGTTAACCTAAATGTGAATTCTCCTGCAATTTTAATTCAGAGATATCAATGCTGCAATTTACGGTGATTATGGCTTAAAGCAGCCAGTTTTGTTGCTTTCTCTAATGTAAGATATAATTTATGTTTTTGAAATGTTTGAAAAGGGGAGAGCAGGGTAGTTTGATTAAAGTAAAATGCATTTTGACATGTCTGAATCAATTGTAATGAGAATTTTTCGCTTTATTGGTGTTTTAACCCAGAATGATCTTGGTGCATTGTGAAGGTACGCCTTAAAAACACTGTTTCATTATGCAGGATATCACTGCTCTCAGTGTAGATCAGCCACCTCTGACATGAAATGCAGATTTCAAACATTGCACTTTCATGGAAAAAAATATCATTTAGCAATAAGAGTGTTCTGAGAAGTAAAAGGAAAGTTTTGCCTTGTATTAACGATCTCTATGAACTGGAAATTACCTACAGAGAGGGTGATTACAGTAGCTACAAAATGTATCCTGCCATTTTTAACACCTTCAATCATCAGTTATAATTCCTCTAACATCCTTACACTTGAAGAGTTGTTGTAGGCTCCTGATATATAATAGAAAATAATAGAATTAACCAGGTTGGAAAAGACCTTTGAGATCATTGAGTCCAACCTATCACCCAACACTATCTAATCAACTAAACCATGGCACCAAGCACCCCATACAGTCTCTTCCTAAACACCTCCAGTGATGGTGACTCTACTACCTCCCTGGGCAGCCCATTCCAATGGCCAATCACTCTTTCTGTGAAGAACTTCTTCCTAACATCCAGCCTAAACCTCCCCTGAAGATTGAGTTTGACTTACTGAAAGCTGTTTCTTGGAGTAATATTTCCATTTTTTTTTGATGGAACTAGTTAATTGGATAAATATGGTTGCAGGAAGCTTCTCTGACTAGATTAAAAACGTATCTTGGAAACTCTTGAAGACTGAGATTCACTCAATAATAATGAAGACCATGAGAGGCAGACAAAAGAGATTCTTTGTATAGTTGTGATCTGCATGCCTGTGAAAGAAAAATCTAAACTGTTCATGTAATAAAGGTAGTTCTCAGAGATGTACTACATAGTGTAACTGAAATGGTAAACTGGGGTGCTAGAAAAGAGCACAGACTGTTCTTCTGTTTGAAATAAAATCACTGTTCCAGGACATATGTTTTGAATGTAGCTAATCTGTGCGATTGGCTACTGTTTGTTATTTAACACTCAGTGTGTGCTTTGTAAGCATACAGCAAGAGTAATCAAATCAACATTATTTTGCTTCCATAAAACATTACTCTTTTAATCTATAGACTATTTGGGGGAAAAAAAAAAAATGCAAATTTGTCAGGTTTTGAAAAAAGGAAACAAAAAAACCCAAACCAAAGCACATGGGGGATCTACATGCTGTGAAGTACAGAATGTGCTGGATATTGGAATATGCACCTGACCTAGCAAAGTGCTATGCATGCTTATTTTTAAAGCTTTTCTCAGGTAGAAGTCACCCAGAAACCTTATCTATACTTCTCTGATAAACATTCCATGAGCCTTCTGCATCCTCCTTGCCCTTCGGTTGATGCTTATGTGATGTTGTTGAAAATCTTCTAGTTATAGTAGTGTTGAGCAATGGTTGTTTCAGTTGTAGGCCACTGCTGTTGTGTGTGGAAAATTCAGGAAGCTTGTTTTCTTGCTGGAAATTGAGAAAGGAAGTATTTCTGATTTTCTTTTAGAAAATCAACTATATGAACTTTAGGACTGAATAGAAAGAAGAAACTAAAAGAAAAGATGTGTTTGGCTCTAGTCAACAGAAGACCTTTCCATGCTTGCAGAAATACATCTGGGTGACAATGCAACGTTATTCTTCCTCATTGTCAAGCATGTAGCTGTCTGAATGTTTATCAGTCCACTAAAGGGAAATTCTGCTGGCAATAACCTCATTTCAGACAACAACAGCAGCAACAACAAAAAGTCTGAACTATCTCTCTTTGGAGAATGTGAAATGAAAAATAGGTATTTTTATATAAAATCTCCAGACTTATCCTTTCATGCTCCCTATTCACCCTTATTCCCTCTTATCATAGTAGAATAAAGCCCTTTCCTGCTTAACATCATGTTACAGCATTAGTGTGATTCCTCTAGTAATTAATAGAATTTAGGCTCCAGCATAGTCAGTTTTGATTAAGCAAACATTAAATTAATTCAATCTGCAAACACTTAACTCTGTTAGAACTATTGAGGGGAGAAAGCATTTGGATGGACGGCAGAACGCATCTTCATCGGATTGCTAGCCACCCCAGAGTAGTTAACAGTCAGATCAATACAGCTCCTAGAGCTATAATAAAATGGCTTCGACAAGCTCATCTGTGGCTGAGAACACAGTATACACATTGATTTCCTGGCCTGATATAACCCATTTACCTATTCAGCTAGTCCGTTAAGGAAGGTGTAAGGCTACAAAGGCCCAAGGGAGCAATGATGTCTGTAAGTAGGTTAGCAAATACTTGGAAATGTCTTAATTTGTTTTACAGTTACTACTTCAGGGAGACTTTTTTTTTTTTCTTCTTTCTTTTTTTTTTTTTTTTTTCCCCCTCTTTTCCCTTTCTTTAAGAGGAAAAGGTTTATATGCTATTCCTTGCTGTTTTGTAATGGTTTTAAAGTTGGGAAATACATAATGCTCTGTGCTTGATTTCTGTCTTCAAAAAGGTCATCGCTGTTGGACATTTCTGATCCCCCAAACTCTGACATTGTCCTGCCAGCTTTGAAATGCACCCATTACAAAGAATATGCCAAGCCAAAACATAACCTCTAGCTGTCATTCTCTACTTTTTCACTCATTTGGCTTGCTTTCTTCAATCTGATAAAGTGAAAGAAAGGGAATTTATGTATGGGGATACATGAATCAACACTACATTGTTCCAAGCCAAGTCCTTGCACTACTTTTGGTTATTTATTTATTACAGCTTTCTGAGTTCTATACAACTGGAGCTGGGAACTGGAAAAGTGATTCTAATCCAGCAGAATTTATTCTACTTCTGCTAGTTAATCTGTGGGTACAGAAAAGGAGAGGGAGGGAACCAACCAGTCCTTGGTATTGGCTGCTGGCAAATAATAAATTTGAGTGTTTCAACCAAAGGTAGTTTCTTGTGCAAACTGTCTAATAAGTGGCTTGGAGAAGTGTTCAATTCTTAAATGAACTCTGCTTTTGTATCATGTGGTAAGTGACCAGCATAACTTCCAGTAGCACTTTTCATGCCTTTTCAAAAGTTGTACCACGTTTAATGCGGAAACTAGTAGCAAAGACTGGTATTTGTGATACTGTGTTCCCAAATATGTGTCTAGGAATGTGAAAAATCTGTTTGTAAACTAAACCAAATGTTTATTAATTTTATTGCTCTCAAACTCAATTTTTATTTCCGTTCTGTTAGTGGTTTGTTTTATTCCCACTGTGATTCTGTACTGAGCGGGTGGATACTCAAACCATTCATGAGGAAAGATATATTGAAAAAGACAGAATGGTAAAGCAGCTGATAGGCTGTTATTAGATTCAGATAAACTGTAATCTTAAGTCATCTTATGAGCATGCTAATTACACAATGACATTACCTACATAGAGTGCCACTGCTTTGTTAACATGTTATGCAAGGTCCTTTATTAACACTGCAAGAAAGGACTTCCTCTCATTAGATGGTTATACAAAACTATAATTATACTTGCCTGTGAAAAATGGAGAAGTTATGAAAGGCTTGCTTCTTGAGGGGTTTACTTTCTCCTCCCTCCCCCTCTTGTGGATTATAATCACTCTCTGTGGAGTGAGGGTGCCACAGTTTAAAGACTTTTTTTCCGTATAGGGTTTAGAATTCAGTAATCTCTTTCTCTTTCTGCTAAGGAAGCATTAAAATAAAAAGCATCTTGTGGTAACTCCATGTATGTAATCTTGAAGAGAAATTTGGATGCTGTCCCTGAGGGGAAAATTAGCAGTGAATGACAAATTGCTTTTTAATATAAACCTAAAATATTTTGGATGTAATAATTACTAGTGATTTCAAATATTCTATTTTGCGCTATTTTGGTTTTTTTTTTCTTCTCATGAGGCACCTTTGTATTTTCAGGTTTAGAACTGATATAACCTTCTTGTGAAAGGTCTTCAACATTCAAACAATGTTCCCGACCTCTTTAGCAGTGATGCCACATTCACCTGTAAGAAGCATGGCATAGTGTTACACAGATAAAAGAGGAATTTCAGATCAGGTTTCACCATAAATTTTGTATCTGGAATGATAATATTCCACTGGTTCCTTAAAATGAATCTGTCTTAAATAATATACCTAATTATGCATTAAAGGCCTTGCATTTATGCTGCCAGATTTCAAAATTCAGTTGCATCATTTTGATTGAACAATGCATGGGGTTATACTAATGATGTATACCAGAAGCACTACTAATTCTACTTTTATTGTGAGATGAATTGATTGTAATTGAAGTTCAAAGGCAGTGCTCTTAGAAATTTACAATGTGCTTGTAAGGGCAATGAGCTGCACAATGATATTTTGAGGAAGGCAGAGGAGTCTTTGGTCTGTAGTAGTAATTAATCCAGTTTTGTGCATACCTTTCATGACACTGGCTTCAGGCTGGGAGATGATCATGTACGGTGTAGGGACACTTGAAAGCTGAAGGTCTCTGCAAGGGTTATGGATGATGTACACATAATTTTGGGGTACAGAACAGACTAAGTGGACAGTGAGCAGCTGACATTTCTTTATGACTATCTAAAAATGTAGAGGAAGCAAAGGAAAATGTAGCCGAAGAACACAGAGTGTATGATACGTTTTGAGAAGTAAGAATTTTAGTACTGTGGAGTTTCAAAATGGAAATTGAGGGACTTGCTTTAGGAGAGAGATTTGGTGGTCATTAACAAAGAATGGAAGTAAAATCAAGAGTGTGATTAATACTGAGTTGTGAAAAAATGTCTATGGTGGTTTCCTGGCAGCCTGGACAGTATACCCTGAAATCACAGGCAGAAGGTGTTACCTTGATAAACCACACCACTGTTTAACACTACAGATCATGAAACCTATAACTCAAGTGCCCTTTCCCTTTTATGCTGTCTTAATAAACATTTCATTTACTTGCTTACACCACTGAGCTGGATCATGTCTTTCATAACATATGGATTAACTTCTTCAACTGTCAGTGGCAACAGAATGCTTGCATTTATAGTGAGTTCAAAGGCAGTCTGAGACAAAATGGGGTATGATACAGAACACTGATACTGTTGTTGCTTGAGCAAATAGAAGTTGTACACCAAAACAATACACAGCTGAAGGCAACCAGAACATTACCAACACAAAAACTAATAGGCTTGGGGAAAAAAAAAAGGGCAACCATGAGGTGGGAATGCATCTCAGTTTATGCCAAAGGTGAGTGTAACTCAGCTATGCAACAGGACTTAGAGTGATGTGGGTAAAGTCTGCATGAGGAAGTTATCTTAGAAATTGAAGACAGAAAAGGTGTATAGATTCAGAAGCATCAACCACAAGTCTTGTCTTTGGGTGCATGACTCTAACTACAACTGCTTTGTGTCTTTGAAGTTTTTTTGGGATAGCGAATGGCTCACTAAAACAAATACGTTGCTTATTTGGGATGAAAAGAATGGAGAAGTGTGTGACAAGGTTAAAAGTCTGGACACATGAATTTCTTAAATAATCTGTGTATGTGGTTTTATCCTGGGTTATCAGGTCAAAACATCAATGGAAATTTAAAACAATGATTGAAATACTTTCCTTTTGAAACTTATCTTGTAACCTAATATTTTCATGAGAAATTTCATTGTTAGCCAGTCCGGGAGGTTCAGAAGAACACATCAGCACAATTTGAGGTAACAAGTAGATAGCTAAATATCTCTCAGCTTTCACATGGAATCACCACATGATAGATCTCAGGACATTGATGTCTATCAAGAATTTTAGAAAAGACTGGGAAAATAGTGCTGTTTAAAATAGTGGGTCTTTGGGTCATTTTGAGAAGCAGAAGATACGTTAAATTTTGCTCAGGTTTTGCTGAATGAAGTCAGTCATATGGGATTATATGCGATTTGCTCAAGCATGGCCAAATTTTATATGCATGGGTGCTATTTTCTGTGTGGGATGACTCTTACCTGCAAGTTATTGTGGCTTTTTTTCACTTAAGTGCTTTGCAAGTCTTCATAGACCTTTTTTAGAGAACCTGTTTTTCTTGGGCTGAGCTTGTGATTTTTGTGTGGTTTACAACGTCTTTGTGAGCACTTAGCATGGGGCTTTGTTTGTCAGTCAGTGACTTAGATGGCAAATATAAGTGATCTAACTTTTGCTTGAATAGTACCCATCATATAAGCCAAGACATTCTTTTAATAAGTGAGACTAATAAATAGAGCACAAGGATTGGAGTCAGAAGGTCCAGAGCCCTGCCGTCAGTCTGACTCAACTCAAGCAATTACCTAAGTAATGCAGCAATAAACAAAGAGAAATCAAATGGATTTTTCACTTCAGAATTAAAAAAAAAGAGAAAAGTTTTGTTTCTTTTATCCCTGACTTCTAAGGCCACAGCCACACACAGAGCTAAGGCAGCAACTGAACCTCGCACTTCATAGAGCAAGGCGTATGTACTGCTTGGGAAAGAAAACATCTTTAAAACAAATAAAAAAAGTAGTTTGAAAATTAATAAAGTAAATACATTTTCTTCCTTTCCTTTCCTCTGTCTCCCCTCCTCCCGAGCCCCCCAATACATATAAGAAAAGCAATTATTGTGCAGCAAAATAATCAATTTCTAAGGCAATGAAAGCAGGGTTCAAAAACCTGAAACACAGAAGAGTGAACTGCGTGCACGGCGCTGATATATGGGCTGAGATGGTATGTTGATTTCTGTGGTGAGAAATTGCATAGGTAAAGATTCATTCATCATATACACCAGTCTTAAGTGAAATATTCTGGGGTTAATTGTAACCTTATGCTATGTATCAATACAATTAGGTAGGTAGCTCCAGATTGTGAATTTTGACTCTCATTTTGACTCCTGTCTCCTCAACTGATTTCTTTCTATTATGGGGTAAATTTTTTGTATTTTTCTATTGAATACTACCTTCCTTTTAACTCTATTGGTCTTGCCAGAAAATGGGAGATAAATATGACCCTCTAATTCTTTTTGTTCTCCACAGTGACTTTGGAGTATGCACGATTAGTTGTAGTCCCTGGTGTCTTCCTGTGGCCAGAAGTTTTAGCCTTGAAAATGGCTATGCGGATAGAGACCTTACTTTCACGTGTGACAATTAGCTATGCAAAGCATACACATTCATTAAAAAAAAAAAAAAAAAAAAAAACCATCAAAAGTTAAAGTATGAAAACTCTTTTCCTTTATTCCTCATGTTCATGCATGCTCTTAAAAGAACAGTTTGCAGAAACTGGCATTTTTTCTTGTTTTTCTCAGGTCATAGTTATGTGTATGGTAATGCTTTACAGTATAACAAAGGCACAGTTTTGTGACTGACAGTCCCTAGTGTGACATACAGATGTATTTCAGCTAACAAGTTTTTCTGTGTTAGTTTTTGTTTTTACATTCTACTGAATATGTGGCCATATTTTTTCCCCTCAGTTGTGAAATATGCTCTCAATTCATTTTCCTTGTCTCTTATTCTCCCTCCCTGTTTTATAGAGAAAGGACCATTCTTTTTCAGAAGGATTATTGTGATTGTAATTAACCACATTAACAGAGATAGCGGTAGCTGATGGGCAGCAGTAGGCAGCATGGATGTGACAGGGATAAGGAAAACTGTTTTCCCAATGTTTCTTTCTCAAAGATTAGTGAGCTTAATGAGCTGGTGATATGTGGGATCAGGATGTGTGGGCAAACCTTTCTGTTATCTCTAGTTCTGGAGGAGCACTGGATCACAATGGAATATAAGCATTGGCACTGGAAATTTGGCAGAGTGCAATTCCATCCTAAGGACAAGATTTAGAATGAATATTTCAATTTTGGTGCCAGAATGTAGTAAGTAGTGGATGGAATTGCTCATAAAGCGTTCAGCGGCCTCATTAAGATGGGTCATATTGTCTGCAGGCAGAAGTAGGCTTGGAAGATGGATCTTTCTCTGTCCTTGAAACAGTTGTTTAAAGAATAAAATCCAACATCCAGTCCTAATTTGAAGTCTTGTCTATGCTGCAGAATTAGGGTCTTAGCCAATTATATTTAAGTTTTCAGTTTGATTTCAGCTCACAGATGCCTTAGTAATTTAGGTGTGAACCACCTAAGCCTAAGGTAAGTTAGCCAGTTCTTGCTTTTAGGTATATAAGTAGTAAAATGACCTGAAATGGGATTATTTCAGTTTTATGGTAAACATAATTTCTTTGTAATTTGTGTTTAAATGGTAATCTTGTAAATTACATAGTAAATAAAATTACTTCTAGTAATTTTGCTTTACTGGCATGATGAAAAAGAGCATGCTTCCTTTTCTTTTTGGTGGTGAAAAAGCAAGAGAGGGGCTATTAAATCATGCAATCTTTCTCATATAGCCTATCCATATAGGATTGATATGTATAGGTCATTTATTTGAAGACTGATTATCGCCAATGTAATTGAATGGCCATCTTTTGCTGCCAGTGTCACCTCTTTCTATGGAGAAGATGCTGTCACTGAGTTTTAACAATTTCTTTTCTTTGCAAACCTCCCTGTGTAGTCATGGATCGTTCTCATACAACCAATAATAGCAACTGAATATGTATGAGACTTGTCCCCTTTGCAGTAAGGTAAGCAGAAGCCATTGATATCACACAATCACCAAGGTTGGAAGAGACCTCAAAGATCATCAAGTCCAACCCGTCACCACAGACCTCATGACTAAACCATGGCACCAAGTGCCACGTCCAATCCCCTCTTGAACATCTCCAGGGATGGCGACTCCACCACCTCCCTGGGCAGCCCATTCCAATGGCAAACGACTCTCTCAGTGAAGAACTTTCTCCTCACCTCGAGCCTATGCTTCCCCTGGCACAGATTGAGTGTGTCCTCTTGTTCTGGAGGGCATCAAAATTAATACAAGAAAAACTAAGTAAAAATGTTTACTTTAAAATATATATTTTTTTAATTATACTACCTCCTAGGTAACACTACAGAAAGAGAAGTACTCTCGCCCGTGCATAGAGATGTCATGCTGAGCTTTGCTGCAGTGTTCTGGGGCTGCCTCAAAACGCCGTGCTGCTATTGGAGTTAAAAAAAACCCCAACCACGTAATGTATTATTTGGTTTGAAAACATAAAAATGTGTTTTTGTTTGTCATGTTGTGCTCTGCACGGTCTCGAGGTACTTTGCTGCTTAACTCAAATTTCAGATCCTTATGGCATGTGGTAGAAATGTTACAGTTGTTTGTGGTTTTTGTGTGTGTGTTGTTGTCCTTTTTGGTGGGTTTTTTTTTTTTTTTTGGTCTTTTTCTTATCTACATAAACAGCATAACTTGGTCAGAAAATTGAAAATGTGCACTTTGTCCCATCAGCTGAAATGGGCTGTCAGATAATGCTTTCTTTTCTCCCTTGCATCAGATGAATGATGTAAATGATTTTTGGCTTTGGAGTTTTTTGCAAGGCACTAGAGTAAATGATCAGAGTAGTAACATTTTTAACCTTATCTATCATACTGAAACATTTTTTCTGCCTCCAATAAAACATGTCAGAGTCGATTAAGGACATTCTTCAATGAGGTATAATTCACAGATTTTAGTAGCGAATCCAAGAGCACTGAAGTATTAAAGAGGCTGTGAATACTTAATTACGGATATGTTGCCATCCTACCTTTTACTGAATTCCCTTAACACTTTGGTGCTCTGTATCTGAAAATGCTCTTTTCCTCTGATGGTGAAGTAAAAGGAAAATCCAGGTACAATGGCAGAGCATATGTCACATTGTATCTAGTGACAGTGCAGTGAAAGATACTGCTGTTCTAGTACATTCAGCTGTGCTTATCTGGTACATGAGTGCACATTACTTTCCATGGGCTTGGATCACTTTGGACAGTATCATTAAATGCCACGTCATTACCTGTTATGGAGTAGTGCTTTTGCTTGAAGTGCCTCCTGGGATACATGCAACAGTAAGAAGAATGATGGGTAAAGATGGAAGCAGCATTAAATTTTCAATGGAAACACTATTGACTTTGACTTTTCAGAAGCCTTATCTGTTAGATGGTGTTTGTCACAGAACCTGTAAGGCTGTGGATGTTCGTCAGTTGAAAGTTGCAGGCAGTTGAACGATATGGACAGGTGAAGGCTCCAGAGGGATCAGCTGGTCTAGCATTGAGCTGGAGGGGGTAAATTGAAGGTTTATTTATCCAATTCACTGTCAAGGTCAGCTTGCTGGAGAGCTGTCCTATGTGTGCTTACAAAATGCCAAAATCCTGGCAAATTGTCTGAAAGAGCCTCCAAATCATTGACCTTTGTACAGCTCACATCAACATGCCAATGTCTTTTAACAGTATCCTTAGAGTGCATTAAATAGTTTGTAAAACCAAGCTTTTAATGTCAGTGGAAGTAACTTTTTATTTTCAGCTAAAAAAAAGAAAAAAATGAGAGACCCCTAATGATGAGAAAAAGAAACATGAACAAGAGAAGCTGTTTCTTCTGAAACAAGAATTTTAGCATCTACTGCTTATTCAGAGCATACTTCAGAGGCTGTTTCTCTCTAGCTAAAACATCTAAAACACTTAGCTTTTTTTTTTTTTTTTTCTTTCAAATAAATGGTATTCACTGTGTTTCTTCTGTGAAATCAAGGTTTTCAGTGTCTCATTTTAAAATTTACCTTTAGCCTTCTTTTACTCTCTCAGCTGAGTTACACAGATTTTAAGCTAATGAGAGCTTAAGTTTTACTTTTCGTTAGTTATGAGAATATTGAAGTGTCTGGTTTCATGGGTTTCTACTGTAGCTCTGTTAGATATCAGAAACAGGTCTAGCTGGTATTTAAATCTGCAATTTTCTTTTTTCTCCCTTTTATTGTTACGTCTCTGCAAGCCTAGTTTTCCAAGTAAGTCGGTTCAACTTGCATTTTCCCCCCAAATGAACAATGCACAATATGGCTTTTATGGAATGGGTGAATATGTTAAAATTACTGCCTAGAAATGGATCAGTCTGGAGAAGAGGAGGCTGAGAGGAGACCCTTATCACTTTCTGCAACTACCTGAAGGGAGGTTGGAGCAAAGAGTGGGCCAGGCTCTACTCCTTGATGACAAACAAGAGGACCAGAGGAAATGGTTACAAAGCCCTCTAAAGCCCTTCCAAAGCCCTCAAGTTTTATATAGTGGACAATAAGAAACAGATACTTAAGGATATTACTGCTGGGACACTGCCCCTGGAGGTGTTCAAGAGGGGATTGGACATGACACTTGAAGACATGGTTTAGTTAGTCAGGAGGTGTTGGGTGACAGGTTGGACTTGATGATCTCTGAGGTCTTTTCTAACCTTATTGATTCTGTGATTCTATACAAGCTGCACCAAGGGAGGCTCAGGCTGGGTGTTAGAAAATATTTCTTCAGTGAAAGGGTTATCAAACATTGGAATGGTCTGCCTGGGGCAGTGATGGATTCACCATCCCTGGGGGTGTCTTAACTGTGTGGACTTAAGAACATGGTTTAGTGTTGGCCCTTCAGTGCTGGGTCAAGGGTTAGACTGGATGACCTCTCAGGTCTCTTTCAACCAGATATATGCTGTGATTCTGTTCCATTCTGTGAAATGGAAATTCTAGTCCTATTGTGAGAACCTTCATATGAAAATGTCACTATTTTAAACAAATTGTTAATTATGCTTGTCTGTTAATGCAAAGTGCATTTTCCACTTTTAATGCAAAGTGTATACTCCAATTTTATCAATCTATTTCAATGTTTCAATAACACTTGTTTAATTAGTATTTTATTAGTATGTGTATGTATTTATGAACATTCTTAGAAGCGTATATGGATATTATTGAAAGAACAAAATAAAAATGAGCCATTGATGTCTCTTAGCTGTAGCATAAATGTAAATTTTGGTGTATGTACTATTTTGAAGATAGGTAATTTCTATTAATTTTATGACTTTTGTGTAAATCATTGTCTAAGTACTTTTTAGACTGTAGAGATTTTCTGTGATGGCTGCTAAGGGCTGCTTTTGAGCCGTAATGTACTATCACATGAATCTGCTGTAGTTCACAGATCACTGACTTGACAGAACTTTATTATTATTTAATATTTATGTTACAATATTGCCCAGAGACCCCAGACTTAGACCATGTCCTGTTACAGTTGGTATTGTACCAACATAGATGTAGACATGAGCAATGCCTCAAAGAGCTCAGAGCTGTTGTAGTTATAAGGACTAAAGGTCACTCTGAAATGAAGTTCAGGTCTGCATAAACTTTGCAAACCAGTTTTGCAATATGCTGATTTTGAGGTAGAAGGGATCAAGTGAAGGAGCAAGAGGAGAGATGAGAATTCCACCTGTATAACAAAGTAGAGCTTGCCTGTATTGTTGGTAAGTACACGTTTAAACAGAACAAAAGCAAGACTGAATTATGATACAGTCCCTCAAGGCACACATTGCATTTCAAATTCAGACATTAGCCTAAGTTTTATGTGCTTTATATTATACTTTAATTGAAATTGCTGCATATTCAGATGAAGATTTCGCAGATGAAAGAAGGAAAAGATGTTGCCCAAACAATATGTTGGAATTGCATAACTGCTCCTATGCAATTCTAGCAGTCAGTTTGCAGTAGAAGGGTTAATGTGTATGATTTACATTGCATTTTGCAAAACGAGGAAGTTGAGATTTTTAGTCTTTGTGTTCTGCCAGTCATTAAAATTGAAATGTTATTGAACAGTTTGGATCTGAAGAATCAGGCTGTACTTTTCTGCTTAAACTTAGCCTTTTCAGGTGGCATTAATTAATTGAAATCTATTTCAAAACGAGCACAGATATGAAACTTCCATTTTCTCTGTGCTTCAAGTTTCTTCTTAGTTCTTTTCTCTTGGTCTGGTCTTTAAATCCTGAGCAGGGAAAGAGTCCCTTTGTGTCTTTTTTTTTCCTCTCTTGAAACTGACAGGAATTGGTAAAAACTCCTCAATGTCCTGATATTCCCCTAGCAGAACAGGACATACTGCCTCTCCCAAAGATGTCGAATATTTATGATGAAATAGGATTTCTTCTATTGTTCAAAAATACTTTGTTTACTGTTTATTTTGCTTTATACTGAACTATAATTACTGTTCTGACTCCAAGTTCCTTTGGCACTAATTTAAAATTTACAGTTTCTTTAAACAGTTTCTTGAGCCCTCTTACCATGTAATAGTTTAGTGGCAACAAAATATGTTTAAGGAATCTTGAACCAGTAATAATATTATCTTTTAGGGGAGTCTTGGTTAAACAGAGGGAGGAAATTGCCATGCAGTATACTTTGAATGTTGGAAGTGAATTATAGGAGCCCTGAGGGTAACTTGCTTGAGTCTTATTTCTTTAAGCTAACCAACCCCTTGACTTCTACACATAAAAAGTTTGTGTGTTTTTCAGCTCTTCCTCTCATTCTTGCAGACTATCTGGATCATTAAGAATTTGGTTTAGACTTCAGACACAAAATTAGTTTTTGGAGACAGTATTTTGCTTCGGACAGTCTGATGTTTTTCATTTGCTGATGCTCAGAGCGGGATATGGGTTTTGATAGGAAACTAGAGGTCAAGAGATGCAGACAGAATACCTAGTCCTGTTCAGCTTGTTTGTGGATGTCCACGGCTCTGCAAGACTGATCCAACAGCCCGTGTTATCAAACATCAGCCAAGTTTCTGTTTCACATGCATGATCCTTGCGCTGGTCTGTAGAAGCCTATAGAAACTGCTTAGTCTGCCTGAGGACCACTATGGATTCTGCAACCAAAAGATCTCACAAAAACATTTCACCTGTCAAAGAATTATTCCCCTAAGATCCCCCACTCCATGGAAGACTGTTTTCCCCTTAAGTTCAGATGGAAAAAGTTCCTTTGTCATAGCACACATTCCTATTCGCTCGCTTCTCATGACTTTCTCCAAGTGCAGTTCTGCCCTTGCTGTGTATAGAGCTCTTTTTAAACAATAGTGTTTAAAGTAGAAGTTCACTGTTTGTTGTTTATGAACACTTTCCTTTTGCAATGACACCTTTTTGGACTACTGATTGTAGAGGAAAAAGGCAGTGTGCAATACTTAAACTAAGAAATTCTGTCTACTCTGCAGCCACAAGTAGTGTTTTGTGACCTATTGCATCATTTATTCCATCTTTGAATGCTGACTGTGATTTTGAGCGCCTCCACGTGCAATGATGATTGAGAGTACCCCTTATGCTTTTTGCTTGAAAGTTTGCAGGGGTTTCAATAACATATAGTGAAAGCACAACAGCTTATAGAACAAGAGGTTTCAATAAGGACCATCGTGAACATGTGGAGGTATCTGCCCTAGTAATACACTACAAAATTAATACGTCCTTGTGCAGTTGCACAAGTTGCTGAGCGTGGCTGCTTCTTTGCAGATCAATTCAATTCAATACAGTGTTCTGTCTGTATGGGAACTAGTGCAGTTCATTTTCTGTGGTTAAAAACCCCAGACATTCTGGATTGTATGATGGAATTTTGATAATCCATAAACAATAAAAACAATGAGAGAAGTACCCAGCTGAAAAGACTTTAGCATGAATTGTGAGAACATTTGATGAAAAGTTTAAATTTAATATTAAATCTCATTATTTGCTAAAGCAGCCAGGGGTTTCTTTGTGGCTTCCACATTGCTGAATATATTCTCATCATACAAGTTCTTTGTTTAATACACAATTTTATTTCAAGACAAATAAGCCAAATGTAGATTTTAGACAATTAACGTTCAAGAACGTAGGAAATGGGAGAGATTAACTGCATCGATTATGGAATGTGAAGGTTTTAATCTCTTGGGCTAAGCAAGGAACAATGGACACTTTTGCCTTTTATCCACAAAATAAATAGATGTATATGCATATGAGGTTTTGGAACTGACCTTGATTGCTTCATGTCCATGAAATGTGATGGATACATCTGTTTCTTCATTGTTGAAGAAATAACTCCTAGATCACTAGTTAAAATATCACCAAAAGAAGTAGTTGCTTTATCAACTGTGAATTCAGGTTTCTTAAAACCATCTCGCTGGACTGATGATTTAAACAAAAAAAACAAAAGCAAAAACCAACTAAATAAACAAATAACCACCACCACCCCCAAACAACAAGCAAAAATCCATGATTAGCACCAGTTTTCACCTCTTTTCACCCGAGGTTATAGCTTTGTTTTATCAGATAGACCTGTATCAATTTATAGCATGGAGAGACATCCAGATCTGTAAGCTGAAGAATCAGGATATACATCTATCTATTTCTGATTTCAGGAAAAATCAAATGACAGATACATATATTCCTTGAAAGACTACATATTATATGACAGAGAATCTCAGAAGAGATTATTTGAACATTATAGCTTTATGCCTAGCTGTGGTGCTGTCAAGGCACAGAATAATGTTTTCCTGTCTAAAATTTAACTACATTGTATTTATTGTTTTGCACCAGAACATTTGAGGAATCTTACCTGTCAAGACAAAAAAAGCAATGAATGAACAACTTAAATTTACAGGAGTAGATTAGAAATCAGTTTTATTTCACCAGAAAAGGCTGTTAGCATGAGGTTGCAGCCACTGTTTTGAAATAGTTGATGTTGAAAAATGATTGGCAAGTGTGAAGAGAAGTGTGTAAATCCAACAGGTTTTTCACTTGTTTGATTTCTGTATTTATTTCAGGCATGTAGGTAAGTTTGAAACTGTGTACTTGTACTGTGTTAACTCAGATCTTTTCTCTTGCATTCACTGTGTCTTCAAACTATTTTGCTCCCTCTATTCTTGTACTTGCTATGTTGTGACTAGAGCATACCTGTATGTGTTATTTTATACTAGCAAATCACTGAGACCCAGTAAAAACGTAAAAAACCCCCTGATAGATAAAGATGATGTGTATTGTTTTGGTTTAGACTATGTGATTTATTTCTCCAAAATATTTTGAAGACCTCTCCAAATTCTGTGTGTACTTGTAAATTGTGAATTTTAAAATAACTCTCTTAGAGGTAAAAAAAAATGAAGGGAAAAAGAAGTCAAATAGTGTACATGGTACTGCTAAAACATTCCTCACCTCGATGTTTGTATTTGTTTGCTAGTCTTTAAGAATAGAAATTTATTGGTGCAAGAGTATGTGTGGCTGTATGCTGGGATTAGAGGCTTTCAGTTCTTAAGAAAGGTTCAGAAAGACATAACAGATAAGTGAAATGTTATTTCACAAGGTCTGCTTCGTTGTGTGGGATATTTCTCCTTGACGGGTACATATAAAAGTGTTTATCTAATGTATCCACACTGTGTATAGTGCAAGAAAAGGGAGTTAACAGGTCTTTATCAAAACTATTCAAATGGAAGAGCACGACGTAGCATAAACCAAAGGAAAAGTTTATTTGTGGCAAAATTATGGGTAACTGTCATGCCTTTCATCTTCCACAAATGCACGTTTGCCTGCGTTGTGTTCGTAAATGAGTGCTCTAACTGCCTGGAATATGGACTCTCAGAATCAAACAACTTGAACTGGAAGAAAAATGAGAGGGCTAAAAATTATGCTGCCAAAGCAAGGCAGTATTTATCCTCATGGCCAGAGCTATATGTGAAAAGCCCTCAATCTGCAATTTTCAATATATCTGTTTTGGGTGAAGATAAAAGAATTGCTAATTGAGTTTACAGCATGTAAGACTCTGGGCTGTGTAAGGATAGAGTATAATTACCTATGTGTTGTCAGTAGTAAATCCAACTGCTTCTGTGGTCTAGAGTCTCTTCTCATAAAATGACGGTCCAGTATTTTTTGAGCCAAGATGTTCTTTCTCCAGCATATGTCAGAAATAGTGACATAAGACAGAAACTCTCATAATACTAGCCATGAACCAAAAGGAATGTGTCTTGTTAACAACTTTGGAAAGATTCAGTTTTCAGCGTAACTGCCTTCTAGCAGCTACATGAAAGAAAAGATAAAACTTATAAAATATAATCACGATGTATATTCCTGATGAAGCAATAGTTTATAATGATAGTCTCTATAAAGTTAATTTTTACTTGAACAGAGATGAGCTTAATGGTTTTCAATTATACTAATTTGAGTCATAGGTTTAGTTCACGTGGATTTTGCAACCCCTGGGTTTTGCTGTTATGTCTTCTCCCTAAAACGCTTGGCCTCTTTTTTTTGCATTATGACCTCCCCGTTCTCTCTTAGCAGGGAGCATCAGGCAATGATGGGATGGCTTGATCCTCTTCCATTTGCATCAGAATTTAATCTTCAGTGAGAAACTATTTCTTATCTTGCACATAATTTGAAAATAGTGTCTCGTGCTCCAAATTGCTTTGTCATGGAGTATATATTCAAGCAAGAGTGTCCAAAAGTGTATCACCTTTCTTTGACAGGGGTTGAAACCTCCATTTCACCCATGTTTTTTCTAAGACACTCTATACATTGGCAAGGAATTAGGCACCTGAAGAATGGGTTAATTGATACCTGAGTCATGCTGAGGTCTTACCTGCAGTGAGTAAATATGGGGATATATAATTTTTTTTAATTTAGATTAATGTTATGTTAACTGGAACTAAACATCTCCATTATGCATGTATTTGGAGATGACTGACAAAGCAACCATTGCTTTGCATTCCTTATTTCCAATGAAAGAAGGAGCACATCTGGTATACATCTGTGCAGAGCTTCTGGGTTTCTGTTTTTGATGGGGATTTTTCCTATTGTTTTGTTTGTTTGTTTTTTCTCTCCAAAAGGAATCTGAAATCAGTTCATCAAAACTGTTTTGTGAACTAAACCAACTGCAATAAGACAGGATAAATAAGGGAGAATGTTCAAAGATGTACCACTGTTCTGAACTGAAAAGTTACTCTAGGTACTGCCTAAAACTACTGCAATAATGCGCCTGAACAGAGCTTGAGCAATTATTTATTACATCATTTGCCCATTATGCCTCTCCGTCACTACTGGCAAATATTAATGCTTGTGATTTCTTTCTGATTTTTCATTTGTTCATACAAATTCCATGTCTTGCTCCTCTGTGTTGTTCCTTTTATCTCTTTTGTTTCCAGTATTACCCCTTGGTGAAGAGGTGACTGCTACAGTCTATAATTTAAACATGGAGTTGGCTGATGGTAGGCCAATAATCAACTGTACTTTGTTTTCAGAGTGTGCAGTGCATTAAAGGTGACTATGTTTGGAGCTCCACCCATCATGCAATTTGAGGGCTCGATGAGGGGAATGTTGTTGACTTCTTCACAGAAACGTTGATTTATATTGGTGTATTGTGGTATTAATTTATGGATTCAAGCAATCTCTGTCTCAGGTTTCCCTTTTAGGAAGTCTGTGTTAAGAGGTATGACAGGAAAACAAAACACAGCAGCATCAGTCGTCTCATGTATGTGTGAATGCAGAGACACGCTCACTCATTTTATGTAGGAGCGCTGTCAATTGTTGGAAAAAGGGAGGCCTGGTTAAGATCTCCAGTCAGAGGTGACTTTATGTCTTAAGTTCAGCTTTTGCCTTTGTGTGTGACTGAGTGAAAACGCTTAACTTCAGCATAAACAACATCTACTACATAATTTCAGAAAGTAATTTGCTATTTAATCCCATTTTTGTTTTGCATTTCCTTACAAGTACAATTTTTGCCTCATAAAAAATGTTAATAAATTCTATCATTATAATTCGCTTTGATGGCACATTTAAGGGTATGTCCTCATGGAATGTCTCTTGGAGCGATGATACCCTAAAAAGAATATGTCTAGAATGGACAGTACTGTCTGACCTCATTAACCAGCAGACCAGGGAGCAATTGCAAAAGACCTAGATTGCAGTAAAACCTAGTTTCTTTCCAAGACAGGCAGTAGATTGTATGACTGCAGTGTCACCTTGGCTGTGTCCTGAAGCTTTCAATCTGCAACACATGGACAAGCCTTGAACAGGCACTGTGTCAAGCAAATAGCGTCAAAGTTTGTCATGGGTGCCATGGTTTATTACTTTCTTGATGAAATGGGCATTTGTCCAGTAAGAACTTGAGTTGTACCTCTGATTTATTTTGCCTGAACTATTTAAGATACCCTACCTGGTGCAAATTTGGGCTGGATTTCTACTACAGGAGAAAGGCTCCATATCTAGGTTTTAAGTAAATGTAATAGACACTCCATGGTTGGCTAAAACACTAAATGTGTTCACTGACCTCTTTGACATCAATAAGAATACAGTAACTAAATCAGTTAAGATTCCATTTATTCGTATACATTATATACATTTTAATATTGACAAGAGCAGACAGGTCTTATCATTAAAATGATCTTGGATGTAATGTTTTCAAATTGTTACCGTAATAGTTCATTGCATGCTGGAACTGTTTTGTGTGCCATAAATCTTTGCAGCTGATGGAAAAAGAAAGAGCAATGGGTAGAGAACTATGAAAGAAATAATAATTTAAAAAAAAAAGGTTAAATATTGTTTACTGTCAAAAAGAGGAGAGGAATATGATGCTTCTCGATCACTTTTTGCCCATTTCTTTAGTTTAGCTAAGCTCTGTGTTGATTAAAGGGGGTAGAGAGTGGGCTGTCTTTTGGGCTGCAGATTCATCTGCTTATTGATAATGCATGCTATCACTTTTATTTTGGGGGAAGATCTTTTTATCATAATCCATCTTGTACTGTGTTTCCTGAAAATATTTAGAGTTGCTCTGTTTAAAATGTATAAAGAAGAACTGATGATTTTCCTGATAAGTGACACCTTTACTTTCTGCTTGTGTAATTTCTTTGAATGATGTGGGTATTAAAATCCAAAGCCAGTGCTATTTACTTAAATATGAACTTGTGATGCAGATCAATATGTATCAATATAACCTTTCAGGCAAACTCTACATATTTGGCTTTGAACTTTAAGGTATACTTTTTACTGGGTGAAAGAATGAGCTATGCAATTGAAATGTTAGTAATACATTTTTTCAGTATTTTTTGGCTGAAACTTAACTTGAACTATGAACACGAAGTGCTCTGATAATTTAAAACATTTATCTTGGAGTTTGAAGAAGCAAAAGTTATAAAAGTGATTTGATTTGGGGTTAAAATTTTGGGTTGGTGTTTGTTTGTTTTGTGTGGGGATTGCCTTATTTTCTTTCTTTTTTTCTTTTTCCATAGCTGAAGGCAATTATATCTTTATTGACCCTCTGTGTTGGCTCCCTCCTTCAATGTCAGGTACTTGCTTATTATTATCAACATGACATCTCCTTTCTTTGAAAGGTTGTCCGTCACACTTTGAATCACTTCTCTCCATGGTTACATTTTCTAATCAGTTCACATGATTGAGCCTACATCAAGTGATGCTTTACTTAATTCCTTTCCGTTTGTATGGTGTGATTCTTGGAGGGACTCTCGTCAAAATTTTGGAGGGCCCTGTCAGTTTGAAAAGAACATGACCTTTAAATTGTATCAGTATGTTTGCTGGTGCATAAGGGAAAGGAAAAGGTTCGTAGTGATGGAAAACCACTCTAAAAATGGAAAGTAATTCACTCAGAAGCAACATGCATAGGAATTTAATTTGTTTATATTTAACTGATTTGAAAAAGAGAGAATGAAAAGGATATGTCTCTTGAGGAATAAGGAGTCCAAATTGTGTGTCCTTTAATTTAGCTTAGATGATATTGGCTATTGACTTGTTTTTCTGTATATATAATAATAGATACAAGTGAAAGCATTTGGATGCATTTGAATAGATAAAAGGTGTAATTCTTCCAAAATTAAAAAGCCTCTTGCTTTGTGGTACTTTCATAACTGTATCTGTAGGTGTGCTGTAATTAGTAATTGACAATGTGGAGTCCATCACTGACTAAAGTAGCAGAGTTGAACTTCATGTGCATATAAATATATGTGTACATTTATGTGCATGAGAGAGAATAATTCAAGTTAACATAGGAGAAATACTTTCAGATTGGTGATGCAGATAGTCTGAATACAAGAAAAATCCACCTGGGATGCTGAATGTGGATAGTGGAGGCAATATAATGTAGATGCATGCTGGTGGAGCTGAGTAATGCTGAGAACTTAACAAATTGTCACGGCCTTTAAGTGTAAAAACGGTGGCTGGTCAGATGCCCTGCAGTGACTGGATCAGGGATATGGACTCTTCTCATCTCCTTTCTGCTCTGCTTTGAGGTATGTTACCTTTAAGTTACACACTTTGAAGTATGTAGCTTCATTGAAACTGTTTAAGGATGATTTTCCATGAATGTAGATTTTATGATTAAACCAGTATGGATCCCCAGAAGGTGGATGTCCTCGACAATTTTCTCTTATTTTGGAGCACTTTTAGTTATTGCTACAGATTCTTTGATATTTGATAAGGTATGATGTCATTCAGACAAGGTCAGAGGAAGGATTTCTCTTTATTCTGTGGATATGCCATGCTCCAACAGTGTGTAGGAACTGTATTTTCTCTGGACTTTTCACCCTTCTGTCACCTTGTTGTAACAGAACAGTAGATACAAAAATTACTGTGTGGGAAGGCACATGCAGAGTGTGGTCGCATAAAACTGCTGTAGCTAAAGTGTTTGTGCTCTTTTCTTGTAATCTGAAGTTATCTGTCACTCTCTTCAAATTGAGTATTCTCTCTGAATCATTAGAATGATTTTGGGTCACTTGCCAAAGACCTTCTTGTCTGATACTTGATCTCAGCCTTCCTTCAGGAATCAACCTGTTCCAGGCATTCCACCAAAATCTAAGTAGATAGAGGTATTTTTTTGGAGTGTGGCTAGAGAGATGTGAACAGGTTAATCCACAGTCTGCATTTGTGTTTAGGTACCACTGTGTGAGAATGAACTTCTGGTCTTCCTTTGTTCCCTGATTTTTCAGCTCAGTGAGTAGAAAAATGGACCCCAAAAGTTAAACGCTTCCTGCGTTACCACTTTGAGCAAAAATTCCCATGGTATCAGCTCCAGGCTCAAAGGCATGCAGATGTTGCCTCTTTAACACAGTAGCTGTTGTATTGTTCTGGGCCTGTTCTATTGTGGAGAGCTCATATCTGAAATTTGCACTTCGAGTTTACTGTTTTGATGTTTCCAAATATAGTGGCAAAGCCATGTTTGTTAGCATTTAAAATTCAGGCTGTTCAGCGAGTTCAGCTGTATAGGTTTTTCCACCATTAATAGAATAGAATAAACCAGGTTGGAAGAGACCTTCAAGATCATTGCGTCCAACCCATCAACCAATCCAACCCACCTAATCAACTAAACCATGGCACCAAGCACCCCATCAAGTCTCCTCCTGAACACCTCCAATGATGGTGACTCCTCCACCTCCACAGTCAGTCCATTCCA
>CM066591.1:8403091-8433091 GCA_033816785.1 Picus viridis | reverse complement strand
CCCTTTGTGCCATGCCTGTTCAATCTGCATAAACACATACCGTGATTCTTTATCTCTCTATTCTACAGTCTGGCTTGTTTTGTCAGAGGCTAAGGAAGCTAGGTGACGCTGCCTGTATATCTATTGTCTTAAACAAAAGACTAGAAGAAAGACAAACATAGGCTGAGAAGTATTCAGAAATGAGAAAAGGGCAGATGAACTTTGAGCTGTTCATCTAAACTGGACGTCTCTGTGATGCGCTTGGTGATATGGGGGATCCACTCTTTGATCTATTACAGAAGCTTTGCACTGAGCTTTCATAAAGCTGGTGGATCCAGTCCTCAAATGGTTCTGTTTTATCATTCTGATTCTTGTCCCATGACTAGAAGAGATGACACATGTCTGGGGGAGTGCCCTGCACCAACATTGTCTGAAAGGTGTTGGCAACTAGTTTAATTTTGGACCAATGTTGCTTTAAATTGTATCTGGCCACAAACTAAGACAGATGTTCTTCCAAAATATGAGTAGATTTGTGGCTGTGGATTTGGTATACTGGCACTTTGTATATGTACTTGAAATTTTGAAAAGAATGATAATTGTTATGCAAAGTCTTTGCATCTGTGAACTTACAGTTAAAAAAAAAAAAAAGAATAAAAAAAAAAATATTAGAGGACTACTGCAGCACCTGTAAGAAAAAAGGGAGCATCCCTCTCACTGTTTGATCTGAATTGCTTTGGTTTTCATCTTGTTTTTTAAAATCCCTGGAGATGTAGGCTATTCAGAATCAACGCTGGTGTTAGCATGCATGGTCTCCAAGAAGTGGGGTAGGCAAAAATGGTATTCAAAACTTTTCTTGCTGCTCCGTGATGGCTGACAGAATCAGGCCAGCAAAAATGGTATTGCCTATCACATCCTTTTCAAGTGTTTACGAGGGCTTCTGTCTTAAGGTTCACTTGCCAAGAAGGCAGAGCATTAGGATGTAGGGGGCACTCACATTGCTCATCCTTTTCAGGTGTGTGGTGACTGTCAGAATGTGGCCTTACATATAGATCACAGTGTGGAATACAGATGCTGTCTTTGTATTAGGGCTTGATAATAGTTTGGTGGTGCAACATTTTGCCAGTACAGTGCTCTGTCTTTTATTTGAAAACGACTTTAATATCTGACCTGGTGAATAGTGTGAATGAGTTGGAAAGGGCAATGAATCCCATTAGTTGGGATGAGTTCCCCAGTGGGAAACCACAAAGCATCTAGAAGTTTGGCTCAACTCTCTGATAACTCTGTACTGCTTGTGCCTGTCTGCTAAATCTTGCGTCTACCTATGCTTATAGAGATCTTTGTAATAATGAAGCTGTGTCCATGACACAAATCTTGGCTTTTCCTCTCTTAGTTCCTTCTTGCTCTTACTACTCTTCCCCTTTTCTTTGGTTGTCCTTCTTTTTTTTTTTCCCTAAACAAAAGTCCCTTGAGGCAAAGCTGGCACACAGTCACTCAGGATCCTCACCTTGCTCTTTCTGCCTTCTGAAAGAGAAAACATATACAGGAAAAGCACTCAGTGTAATTCCTACAGATATTTTTTTCCCTAATAAATGTAAATTTCAGTAGTTACCTGATTTCTGTGTAGGGAGACATAGGCAGAGCATCTCAGTTTGGGAATCAAACCTGGATTTACAGAGAAAAGTGTGGACCCAAGTAAATGGCTTTGTAACTAGAAAAAGGCATGCAATTGCTATCTGCTGACTCGTAATAAATCTGAGATTAATGCGAAGTGTTAATATTTTATATTGCTTACTTTTTTGGTTCTATTCTTTCTGAAAAGATGGTTCGAAAAAAATGAAGGCTGCTTCTACCCCACAAAATGCATTTCTTGACTTTTGAGTCTGTGGCTGATTAACTTTGATACATATCCATATTAATTTTTCTGGATGATTTTTTTCCTTGTTTCTTTAGGAGGAAATGAATAAATGATGTCTGCCTAGCTAGTCGTAGATCTTCTGTCTTCAAATCCATGTTATTTTTCGTGGAGTAAAGATTATATATGCAATCTTCTTGCCAGTATCAAGGTATTTAAACTGTAGAAATCTTGATCAAGATTTAAAAAAGTACATTTGACTGTATACAAGCTGATGCATTGGTCAATATTTTTGTGTGATAATTCCAAATGTTGTTCGCATTACATGACATGAGTTTCAGAGGTCTTTAAGTGAACGCAACGATTCTGCTTCTAGAATGTTTACATCCTTGTTTAGATGCAGGACCTGAAGCCTCCTGTCAATGAAAACACAAACTTTGAGTGCACCTTTAAATTAGCCAGGTTAACAACTGCAGTCTGGTAAACTCAAACCTCTCTTGATAAACTCAAAGATCAACTTAAATTTATCTTTTCCTCTGAACCCAATAGAAATTACCTAACTAAATATTATAATTGCTTGCATGACTTTAGTTTGTTTTGAAATATCAGCTTTGAGAGTCTCAGACTAATGTAGCATTCTCCATTTTATTTTAAATTGACGTGTTTGTGCGGTAAGTACCTTCAGAATCAATTTTGAGACTCTCTTCTTTTGTGCACAAGGTTGACAAGACAATCAGTTGTTAGTTCTCTAAACTTTTAAATTGTTTTTAATGTGATAAAATGTGTTGCTTGACTTATCAAATGAATTTAAAATCATTAAATACGCAGCAAGCATTTTATGAGGCAAAATTTTGCCTACAGTCAAAAGTGCATGTGTCTGTATTAAATAGATACAGAAGTGTTGATAGCCTGCAATTAATGGATTCACATGCTTGAAGGCCCATTTTCTGTGTATGCAGAAACTGTTCTTAAATTATGGCTCGGAAAAGCTGATCACAGGTAGGGAAAATATGATAGGAAGGCCACTGGCTTTCTCCTGTGTACTTTGCCTGAATATGAAGATCCAATATTTGATGTTTATTTCATTAAGGCAATCTGACTTGTTGTCTAAGAAATTCTGCTTCAAAAAAACCCTATTTCCCTTCAGCTTGTGACTAATGATATGGAGCAACAAAGCACCAGGCTGAAGGAACAGAAGGTGATTGGGAGAGTAAGCATAGTCTTAGACTTGACTGGTACAGAATTAGCTTCGGAAATGTCAACTCTTGTCGCCGTATTCCCCATAATTTGTTGTTGTGAAAACTATGCCATGAGAAAAGGAAGGCATCATTCTTGCAAAGGTTGAACAGATTCCTCTTTTGTATGGTCAGAATAAGGCTTTTGCATGTCACTCACTGGTAGAGAGATGAAGAGCTTAAAATAAGGACTTAACAGACAAAGCAGATGAGTGTGTTTTCTCTTTCAGTGAAACCTCTAAAAGAATTGGTGGAATTCAGGCAAAGATGCTGTATCAGCTAATAGTAATACCATCCCAGATGGGTAATCAAACAGCTGGAAATGTCCACCAGCAGGAAAAATAAAGGATTTGGAGGGTCAACTAGATATAGAAGAGCTGACTGTATAACATCATAGGAAATATACTTTCATAGTTATTTTTTTATGCCCAAACATTACTCCTTGAGAGTCATCATATTTTATGAAAACTTTTATTAACATTTCTGAATGACCTTACCCCCATTGTGTTTTTATCAGTCCCAAGAGCCAAAACCTGTTTAAAATATTTTTTATCTTTATAAACACAATAAAGTAAGCTGTCTTGCACATAGATTTGTAGATCTCATTAGAGATACTTTTTAAAAAGGTACTTCATCTCTTGGGAAGATAATGACAAGTAGTAATCTTGGCATGCAAAGTTTTCAGACAGGAACAGTTTGTTAAAATAGATTGTTTAATCTTTCCTGCATTGTTTTAGGGTAGATGTACTTTTTAATTGCAGTTTTACGCAGCATTATGACTTGAATGAGGGAAGGACAAGGGCAGCTGAAAACAAATGCTGAGGCAGTATCAGTTAGGTGGTATTCCAGGTGAAAAACATAGCCAAAGTATTTGCTTGAGATTTCAAGTGCTGTCAAAGTCATGCAAGAAAAATGGCAGTTTTAAAACTCATTAAAGTTAAGATTTGTCTGTATTGTAAATGAGGTATATTCCCTAGGGTAGTTAACAGCTTTGGTGGCACAAGATGGGGGTAATTTTTCAGATGTACTGTTTCCAATGGGCCAGTGTCCTAAGGCTTTGCTTTAAATGGCCTTTTTATGCAGTAGGATAATGGGCAGTTTGTGCATTGCTAAATCAGCCCTATTTTGTTAGAATGTTACAGTCAGGGTACTTAAAATTTGTCAGAGGAAATGCAGAACATCTCTACAGGAGTCTGTTTAAGAAGACATCATTTCTCGATAAGCTCTTGCTTAGGTCAACATGCAGCACTGCTCTTACACTATTCCCCTGTTGCTTCTGCCACATGGGAACGTTCTGATTTATAAGGATTGCACAAGTCATGTCCTCTGCCTGACTGAATCCACAATGTGGAAATTTTCTCTTCCCTCCCCCTTTTCAGAACGAAATGTAGAAGGTTACTTTAAAGCCCTCTTAAACTACTTCTAAGATGACTGTTCGGTGAAAGGGAATACTTGTATGTTGCACAGTATCTTTATTGTGTAAGTACATATTATAAATAAATCAAGACTGGTGTTTTGGAAGCTGTGCTATTTAAGAGCATTCTATTATAACAGTACTGTAAAATACCTGTGATGATGTGCAAAGGTAAAATGAGAAGATGGTGAACCTATTGAAAGTGATACAAAACCATCCAGCAACTTATGGCATTGTGCTTTATATCCAGAGCACACAAAACCTGAACACCAACAAAAAAAATCCCAAAGTCAGAGTGACAGGTACTACAAATGTATGCTTTGTCAACTTTTTAATTACATTTCAAATTGCAGAGACTTTTCTCTTATAAAACTAGTTCAATGAACAATGATTCTTTAGTCAAATCTGCTGTAAAAACTGTGTGCATTTCACTGTTGTGTTCATTTCCCGTTTGATAAAGGTGCTAATACTATGTCATTCAGACTGCTATTACTAAGGAATTTTTTGGTTTGTTTCAGCATTGTGATATTTGAAACTCAATGTAGCCAAGGACACCTTTAATGAAAAGAAGAAAGTGGTGAAAAGCTTTAGTAATTTTGTTTCCCAACTGTAATATGAGATGAGCAGAAAATATTTTGAAGAGGTCAAACCTATTCCTCTTGTGGTTTTTTTTTCCTCCCCCCAACACTGAGTTTTTCTGTCTGCAGGCATTTGAGCCCAGAATACTCTAACTTTCCTGCAAAGAGATATAACATTGGAGATTCTCTTAAAGGGTAATCTCTGAGTAGCTGTTTCTTGAAACAAAATAATTCCATTATTCTGATTCCCATGGACTCGTTCATTATGCTTTCTTTTTCCCAGTATTTGAATTGCTGTTTAGCATTCTTCACCTCTGCCTTTCTCCCTGTATATCTTTCTGTGATGCTGAGGGATAATAAGGTTATTTTTTTTTTTTTTTTTAAAAAAAAAAAGTATGAGGTAGAAGTTCATGCATTTGCATGAACCTTTCAAAGACCTTTCCTTCTTTGTAACTCTTTATGGTTTTTCAAAGACTGGAATGATCAAATGAAGAACAGGAAGATGGTCCTGGAGCTGGTAATGAGAGAAGGAATTAAAAAAAATAAAAAGAAGACATGATGAAATATCTGAAAACAGGTGTTCATGTGACTTGTCCTCTCTATCTACTGTCTAAAAAGAAACATTTCTGCAAGAGATGCTACTGCTGAACCTGAAAGTCATGGAGATCATTAGTTACCCACAACAGGCAATCAGTGAGCAATATGCCTGAGCAGATAGCAGGGATGGGGAGGAGAAGACCGCGCTGCACCACGGGCTGTGTGCTGGGTGGGTATTTCAAACCAAGTAGCGTGCTGTACGGTGATTAACAACCGAAGTACCTTCTGCTGGCACTGCAAAGTGGTGTGGCTGCACTTCAGTTTGATGTATAGGGAGCTAAATCAGTATGATTAGACTGTGCAAATTAAATTGATGTAACATCATATAAGCATTGCCTGGAGAAGAAAGAATTTGATTTTTCACAAGTGCTGGATTCTTGCAAAGTTCAGCTGCTTAAGGATCGCTGTAAAAAATTGAGTCTTTTGTGTGGAGCATTTGTTTAGCCAATGACAAAGATGTAATTTCTAAGGTAAAGAACAAGGATCAAAGAAAGAATTTATAAGAAGCCATGAAAAATAAAGACAAAGCAATTCTCACAATAATATTCTATGAAATGGAATCAAAATACAACATGGAAGCTAATATCCAGAGTAAAATTCACTTTCATAGAGTTGTTACTGTTTCTAAGGAAGTGTTAAAATAATATTTAGGAAATTGGTGTTATCATAGGAAATCTGTTACTTTGCAGTCACCAGCTAGCATTCAGTTATTTCACTTTACTGTCTGATACATAATTATTCTGATAGTCACCATTAAATTTCTAGAGTGTTCTAAAGAACACTATTTGTACTCCTTACTGAAAACCTTAAAGGAAGGTGTAAGTACTTTCCACCAAAAGTCAACTCTCAAGGCTGCAGTTAGGGAGCTCTAAAATTTATACACCATCAACCTTTGTAAAATCTTAGATTCCATTAAAAATATCTAGTATTTTTGCCTGTAGTTTCTGGTATGGAAATGTTTCAAATTCAGATTACTCCTAGATCATTAAGGTAAAAGGGAAAGAGACTTACCTCATTTAAATTTAATTAATGAATTGTTAACTCTGAAACTTAATGATGATATTAATCTGACACTATCTTTTTAATGTTATATCAGGTCCTTTTTGCAGAATCATCCATGTACTCTGGTATCTGTTCTTTAATAATGCATTTCAGACTTTCAGGAGCTGTGGAAGACAATGTCTTTCCCTTCAGGAATGCACTGAGAAAGAGCTCTTCATTGAGAGCTTTTTGGGAGTCCTCTTTCCACATGTCCAGGTAGAAGACTTCACTTTTCAGAACAATGTAAGCTAAAAAAAAGTAAATAGAAATTTCAGCAAAGAATAGCAGAATATAGGTTCTGGTTCATGTTTGCTTCATCTTTTGAGGCTGTGTTTAATGAAGTGTGATAATCTTTCAAATCTACTATACCTTTCATTCCTGAATGTATTAGTAGCCAATGAAGAATCTTTTCTATTCCCAAAATGCACTGAGTGCCACTATTTCTCAGAAGTTGCATGAACTCTATGTACTCTGAATAGAAGCTGAAATCTGGCTCTTGGTAGTGTCCGGTCAGTGAGCTTAGCTGTGAGGCCCCCGCAATTGCTCTATGTCCAAACTTGCTGGATTGTAGAAAGCAAGTATGGAGTGCAACTTTTGAAGGTTTCTTACAGGTAAACACAGAGAGAGAAAGAAATAAAGCCCTGCTCTGGTGAAAGAGGAGAGGCAATAAGGGAGAACTGAAATTTTTTTACTAGGAACATGAAACAACTGGACTAATTATAAGAGTATGTCATGGGATGATGGCAAGGGATGATGGCAAATGTATTAACACTTGTATATATTGCCTAATACCTTACTTAATTCCAAAGAACCCATCTGCACCACTCAAGAGGCCCCCAGACACAGAGAACATTTAAGGATTCTGTTTCAGCAAAAATTAGAAGAAAAAAGATGAATGTGAAAAAGAGTTGAATTGAGTTGCAGCAGCATGGAAAGTAAAGCTGAAGACAGAAATGCATAAACAGAAGGTGTCACATCATTTGTGATTTGGTACTTCAAGAGTACCATTTAGTATGCTGTAAGTAATATGAACTTTTTAAAAAAAGTTAATATTTTTGGTTACATATTGGACAACTATTGTCTTGAACTAATGAGGACAGTTTAAATCAGAGCCTGATGCTCAGCCCAGGCAGAATAGGGAGCCTCATTCCCTCACTGTCCTCATCCCTGACCTTGTAGTCTCTCTGCATCTGATAGGCAATTGTAATTACCATCGGTAGTGTTGTTGAGTTAACAGAGCTGCACGGAAGAGAAGACGTACAGTTATGTGCTGTTCTGCTGCCTTTTTACTCCTGACACACCCCATATGCTGAGATGGTGGGTGGCAGTAGGAGAGCTGGCACATTAGCAGCAGTGTGTTCCCTGTGCCAGGGGAATAAGCTGTTGGCTAGTTAAATCTGATTTCTAATTCATTTTTACTTCCTGAGTAGCATTATGAGGAGAGGTTTTTCCACAGATATCCAGCTCTTGGATTGTGTGATAGTGCAGTCCAGAGCACGGTCTGAAGTTTGTCTTGAAGCTCAATATTGATTTTAATATATATATTGATTTATTTTTTTTTTATAAATCCCCCCCCCCCCCCCCCCAAAAAAAAAAAAAACCCCAAACTCTAAACCATCCAGAACTGGAGCGCATTAACAATTCTTATCAAAACAATACAACTGTTGTGCCTTCATTAGGGTTTTAGGTATGTACATACATGGAAAAATTTGCTAGGTGAGAAAATTCAAGTAGGCAAATCAAAGCAGAAGTAAAAAAAAATCCTTATTTTCCTCTGTTAATAGCATTGCTCGTTAAAAAGAAGTTGGCATCGAGTCCTGGTGTGAAACTGCAAAGAAAAGATTGTTAATTTGGCATAAGCCTTAAGTTGTTTCGTTCAGTATCGTATGAAAATATGTAGAATAAAGTTTTCGTGATTTGTATTGCTACTGGAAAAAGGGGATTTACATCCCAAGGAAAATAGGTGTGCACCATCAGGGGAGTTCATGTTCATCTAAATATTCCAGGACTTGGCAAACACAGTAAACTTGGAGGCAAGCAGCAGAGAAAATGTCCTGCAATATTTTGCTGGAAGAAGCAAAACACAGCAGAATCAATCACCTCTTCAATGAGAGCTTAAGGTGACTTGGGCCTTGCTCTTAGCACTGCAGCGGACTCATATACTCTTCTTTACTACTTATAAAAGCCTATTCTTCCATCAATGGTGGTAGAGGGCTCCTCTTTTATAACTGAGACCTCCATCTCCTGGGCCTTATTATCCTTATTATCCTGGAGTGTTACTGCACTTATTTTTAGTTCACAATCAAGTGCATGAATTTAAAAATAAAAATCCTCCACTGGTAATGAAAAGGGGCAGCTGCAGAACAAGTTGTTCTTATTCCACAGACCTGAGAACCTCTGGTAAAGAATCAGAGAGGACAGTTTAAAATTATAGTCTCCTAAACCATAGTTAAAAAAAGAATTTATTGAAGGATGTCAGTCATAACCAGAAATTATAGTTATAACTGTTATAGTGTACAAAAGGAACAAGTGAGGATAGTGAGGTCTTGTTGGGTTAACAAGAACCAAAATGGTTCTGCAGATAGAAAGATGTGCTGGGTAGACTTGATTAATATTGAAATTATTGTTTGGACCAGAACTGAAAAAAGAAACAAGGTACAGAAAAGGAAGAAGGGAAGGACAATCCAGTTTTGTGCATTGATGATTAGGATGCTTTTGTTACCTTTCTGCTGACTGTCATGTGTAGTATCCAGGCTAAAAATACAAAATCAGACAATAGAATTGTTTTGGAGAGATTTCTACTTGTCTTTCTACCCCTCAGTGGATTTGTGTGGATTTTGCTGAAATTCACTATCTGCTTTATTTTGCTCACTACCTTGTTCTGCGCTATGCGGTGAGAGAGCCGTAAGTTATCAGACTTAGGGACTGAAAAGGAAGATGAAGATAGCCTTCTTGTTCCATCATAAGTGGGAGGTGAACCAGCAAAGAAGACAGGAAGACGGATTCAGGCAGATAGCACAGCAGCTTACAACATGGAGGAAAAGAGAGAGATCCTTAAAGGTAAGAGAACTGACAAAATTTCACAGCAGGCACTAGTGGGAGATGAGAATCCAAGGGAAACATCACGCCATGTGAGAAACAAGGTTTCATTGATCACAATGTGCAATGATGTTTCCATGATAGCACTGTCTAGGAGACCATTAAGAGTGGTGAGAATATATTTGACAACTTTTTGTTTTGTTTCAAGAGGTACACATTAAAAATACATCTAACATATAGGACACAAAGAATCTAAATAATGTTATTAAACTTCTGGTAGATGTGAATCTCTGGGGATGTTTGCATATGCTTTTGAACAAAGCTGAAAAACATTAGATTTTGCATTTCCAGGCTTAATTCATCTTTTATTTTGTTCTGTTTAAAGAAATCTATGAAGCATTATTAAGTTACTCAGAATAAGCTGAAAATAGAAGACTGACTTTTATAAACATTTTACATATTTGTGTTTAATTTGTTGAAAATAGTATAAAAATCTGCTCACATATGGCATCCTGAATACAAATATTAGGAACCCAGTCCCTTCATGCAGTATAATTTTTTAACAGTATGATTTAACAGTCTTGCAAGAGGTATCCTGCACACTTTTATCTTAGAACGAGGAATTTTATTTTAGCATTTCATGTATGCATATTTTCGTACCTTATGAATTGAAGGATGTGTGTTCTGATCACATCTGCCTTCAATGTAGAAGACAAAGGAAATATATTTATGTAGCAGCAAAAAGGAATAAAAACAAAAAGGTAAGGAGATCACAGAATGTAGAGGATGTTTTACCTCTAAAGTATAAACCTTCTGTCTTCTAGCATAGGAGGGTTAAATGCAGAGCTTTTAAGCTGAGAAAATATGCAGTTCATATGAAAGGTTTGATAGCACTGTATACCTACCAAAAGCTTAAATGTGCCTGACTGGTTTTATGGAAGACAGTAAATTAGTCTTTCCTTTACCTTTGACAGGTGAGAAGCAGTTCTTGCATGACCAGTGGCTATCACTGTACATCTGCTACCACACAGGTGAGGCTTTTGGTTTCAAAATGATGACTGGTAAGAAAAACAAGATGTCTTTCCTGGTTATAAATTTAACTCTTCTATGATTAGTCTGGGCCAATTAGGACACCCCTGGGGTTCAGACTATGGCTCAAGTACAAGCTTGAAAGCCTGATTAGCTGAGGTCTCTTGATACTTGTTCTTGGTAGTAAATGCTGGCACATATAGTATTGATTTTCATTTAGATATCTTAATGTTTCCAGACAATCCTAGCAGATGTGGGCTGAACTCAGATCTACGAGAGTGCTGGGCTGCAATCTGCAAGCATTTTTCTTGCCATTTTGTTTCATTTTTCCTAAACTTAACTGATTTGGAATCAGGAGATATAAATGAAAAATGCAGAGTTTGCCTATCAATCATGGCATGTACAAACATTGCTACTGCCCTTTTCTAACATCCTATTACCACTGGGTAGTTGGCTAGTCAAACAGGAATAAAAATTACACTGCAAACATCATAAGTTAGGCTTGATTTGTTGAGCAAGAAGCCTGACAATTCTGTAAGAGTTATATACCTCAGCCTCGCTGAAAATCAGCCTTGTTATGGCTCTGGTACGTCTATAAAGATTGTTCATTTCATATAAAACAGCTACCTGCACTGAAAGGCCTGAAAGGAAGAATGATGCTGGTTATAAATATAGAGGAAAATCTATTTGTCTGCCCCTTCGTGCTGTTAGCAAGTCACACGATGCAGCCCTTATGCTGTTCCTAGGCAGCAGGGGGAGTTTTCCATGGCCACCTTTTGCTTTCATCTTCTGGCCTGGACTGAAGCACATCATCTCTCTTTGTCATATGAGATAAAGCAATGAAGTGTGACCAGTGCCACTGCATTGCACTCTGCCCACCAGGAGCACGTTAATGATAATGAAAAACTATACTGCACCACATTTAAACTAAATGTGAGCGTAAGGCTGTCTGTCGGCAGACTGGTATAACAGTTAATGTCATAAAAGATAAATAGAAATTATTAGAATTGGCTTGGAAGGGATTTTTTATAGAGCAGGGTTGTATTCCTTTAAAGATACATTATCAGACTGTTAAATCTAATTTCAGACTACTGGGCAATTAAAATGATTAACATTCTTTACTCATATAGTTCGATTCATTAAAGTTTTAAACACCCTTTACGCACTATTTATGTTGAAAATAGAGAAATAACATGTTAAAATGTCTTGGATCATTAATCATTCAAATTTGCTGTGTAACTACTTTCTCAAAACCTCAGCACCACAGCGAATATTTACAAACCTCAGAGGTGTTTTTGAAAGGGTGAACAAAATCAAGTTCTGATATGTCCAACAGGCCTTTGGTGGTTCCCAGGCTTTTTGTGTTTGCAAGAAAAACCAGGCAGAAAATTCATTAAAAGGCTGTTTGAAAAGTTACTCTACCCAGGGCCTTGTACAAGTCTTGGCTCTCTTCACTTGGGGGTTTATTCTGTCTCCAAAGGTAAAAGCATGGATGCTGTTACTGAAGCTAATAGGAACTCCAAGTATAAAGTCTTGTATACTGAAATGAAAATACACTCTGTTTTCAAGCATGTCAAATGGAATTTTGTATTATCTACTGACAAACCAGTTTATTAGATGAATATAGAAAGAGATATTAGGCTAGTAAATGCTGCCATTAGTTAGAAGTGAAACACCCACTTCCCCTTTGTGTTGTCTCTGAAGACACTCTGGAAAAAGTCATGAAACGGTATACAGTATGTGGCAAGACAATTCTAAACCATATATTAATACTGATCTTTTGAAAAACATTGTCTACAGCCTTTTTAGTGGTTTCCAACCCAGACCATTCTATGATATACATTTTTTAATCCACACCCACACCCCCCACATCCCTCCCTGCACCTGTGGACAATGTCTGGGCCTTTTTGAAAGAAATGCTGTAAGTTACAGTGACTGGTTGGACATAATCCGGACTGTGGCCCCATATTCTGGGAAACCAAACTATTGTGTTTGGTTGCCCCTGGAAGCAACAGTAGAACCAGTGGCCCATGAACTGCCTTATATTACACCAGGTAAAAAAGCTCAATATTTGCATGTCAAAAGTTCAAAGATGCACACAGGGCTGTAGGAAGCACGCTGCCTGTGTCACTGAATATCCCGTTTCTCAGGCAGGCTGTAGGCCAGATATGCTGAACAAGTGTGGTCATTACTCTTTCTGTGGCACTATTAGTAAGAGGAAGAGGTAATTATAATTAGCCTCTTTGAAATAATCCGGGGCTCAGCTGATATGTTAAAATGTAGATGGTATGAAACACAAAGATGCAGCTATATTTTCCCAACTGGCAGCGTGATCCTAGCACCGATACTGTATTTAACATACTAGAGTCTTTCACTTTGAGTTTAGGAATATTCAGACTCCTTCCTAGATGGCTGGTTCAGGAGCTATGTGTTCCCTGGAGAGATATTGGAGAAGTGGCTTCCTAATTTAGATGTTCTGGATTGGGCCTAGTTATCCTACAGATTTACTAAGGAACACTGCCTTCTAATTTATTCGCTTGAACAGGACACCCAAATACAGTTAGACAACTGCATCAATCCCAGGGTCATTAGCAATGGATATAATGCCAACAAATGTGTGCCCAACCAATTACTTGTTTTCCAGTAGGATCTGACAGTATGAGAGGGTCAACTTGCTCCAGAGGCTCCACACAACTCTTCTGGAAGAGACCAATTTTAACCTCTTTGTTTGCCAGTTTCTCCTGTTGTTCCATTACGCTTATTTTCTGTGTAAGACTGCCTGAAATAGAAGTGGCTTACTATGCAGAATCAAGCTGTGCTATTTTACATATATATACACCATGTACTGTATCTGATGCAGTTCTAAGTCTAGACAATAAAGGGAACTGTCAGCCTCTATCAGTGAGGATGTTTCCAATGCTGTTCAATCATTCTTTCCAAGAGCAACACAAGCAGAGCCTTTCTCTTAAGAGACAGCCGCTATCATCTCTGTAATGCTGACTTTAAGAAACAGAAATTGAAGAGGTACTTCTGATTTTTCATGTCAGTGTATGGTGCTCTAAGCCAGCCCACCAAGCTCACATACAGACACTACACCACTGCAGAACAGGGCTGATAATGAACAGCTATTCAGATGAATATTAAGATTTCACTATTTTCAAACAATTAATTTGTTTAACTTTTTCCTATGCCAAATGCAGGTGGGGTAAGATAACATGGGAGAAATGGTCCCCTTAAATTGGACTGAGATCACTACCTGTCTTCATGTTGCTGTCAGCTATGTTTTATGTGTCTGTGTCTTATTTTGAAGCCTGGGACTTCCTCATGATCTCTCTGGTGTCGCTGTGGGAGTCATGACTGCTGCCTCCGTCTTCCAAACTTTTGTTGTAAATTTGGGTGGCAGAAGATGGGGTGAGGGAGGGAGTATCAAGGACTGAAAGGGGCTTCCTTCTTAACAGTAGAGTAGGTAGAACAGGAAATACTCCTATTGCATCGGTTTTATACACCCAAAAATTGTGACAGAGTTTTTGCCTTCAAGTTGACCTAGCTATGTTTGGTCATATAGTATTGATGCTGATGCCTAGTGCTCCTGGGGATTTGTTGCCCGTGGGGCTGCAGATGTGTGATAGTCAGATGATCAGTCAGAATAATGTACCTAAAATGTAAGCCTAGAATATTACAAAACCTCACAGATATCAGTGAAATGCAGAATACAAAACCTCATCCAGACCTTTACCTTTTCTACTTTGCTAATAATCCTAATTATACAACGTGGGAATGATTTTTATTGTTGGTATATCTGCGAAATTAATTTTCCTTTGAGTTTTTTAGACTTCTTATACCTCCTATTGATTTTGATTATTTACTGTTTGACACAGGGAATACAGGCAGCCCATGCTGTGCAAAAGATCAGAGGTGCCTTCATTCCTCAAGGCGATTGCCTTCTTTAATTCTTCAGTGTAGGATCAGTGAACTGATTGCATTTTCTTCTGTTTGACACTTTATATTTCACATTTCTTCATCAAACTATTGTAACATGCTCCCTTTTAGAGTAAGCTGCTCTGAGAATATAGCCTTTTTGTCTTGGCCATTATTATAATACTTGGGTGACTTGTAACGGCAACGTTCAGCCACTGTGCTGATTAATTGTCTTTCAGCTAAACTGGATGGAGTTGAGTATCGTATTAATCCACTTTCTGTTCTTTTCTTGTATTGACATTATATGTATTTCATATTTAATCATTGCATGATGTGACTTAAGGGCAATTGTTCTTTTATATATATTTTTTTTTCAACCAGGATAGACTTGCAGGCCTAAGGGGAGATTTTTTTAGCTGCAAACACAGTATGCCAAATGGGGAAGTACAAAGCACGAATCAAGTATTTTCAAATACAACAAATAAATGTACAATCAATGTGGGCATGTAGTTATGTGTGTACAGTTTTGAAAAACAACTCCTTGGACAAACAGGTTTTGCAATGAGGGGGGAAAAAAGCCAAGGAATGAGTGTTCAGAGTCTTGCTACTTTACAAGTGATACAATTTCTGTTATAAAATAGTTAATGTATAAGTATCTAAGATACAAAAAAAAAAAAAGGAAAAAAAAAAAACCCAAGGAAAAAAACCCCACAGACATTAGGTCTGTCAAACCTTACTTTAGGTCTTGGTTCCAAATATTTTGATCAAATAGGCTTCTCTCTCTTTTTCTCTAGTACAAGATATGCTGTATAGCATGTATTTGCGGTGACTAATGTTTGTGCTGTGAGTCTCTGCAGATGAAAACTTGGGTGATGTTAGATCAAAGTCTCCAGTAATTCCATAATTTCTTTATGGAGAAATGCTTGTTTTCAGCTGTAGCTGGCATCAGTCTAAATGAATCAGTAAAATGGGATGATCTCAGCTCATATAAATAATAGCAGCCTTCTCCTGTTAGAAATGCCTTTCTTTTGGAAAAGCCAGTTGTCCCACATTAATGCATTCCTAATCAAAAACACTAAGCCCCATATGGTATTTTTTAACACATTTGAGAACCCTGGTTAAGACAGAGTTCTAAATGTACTGGAAAGCAAAGTTCATTGTTGTTCAACACTCAAGAGAACGTACAAAGACTGCGCCCTTGTATTTTTATCTTATCCTACTTATTAGTCTTATAATAGTTGCCTCGTTCCCTTTCCTCCTCCACTTTCTATGCTTTTTTGTGAAATGGCCTTTGTGTTACCATATCACAAGGTTTATCATATCTCTCTCTCTCTTAAACACAATTAGCATCAAAAAAGGTCCCTGAGGCATAAACAAAAAACAAGAGGGGAGCATCCCAGAATACCTGGGGATGGTGAGGAAAGAAGTCCGAAGTGGTTCAGACCAGTAAAATTCTAGAGCTTAAGACAGAGCTTGCCTGTCTTAAGGCAAGGAAATGCTGCTTGAAAAGAATTTTGGTGAAAAAATATCTTAAAAGATCCTTTGAGCTTAATATTTTTATGTCTCCTTTTTGTTTAATCTATTAGCATCTATTTCCTAGGAGTCATCACTAATTCATTTGCCAAAACCTCCTATTGTGGCATGTAAGGAAGACACCAAACATGAATTACTAGAGTCAATATTGTGTATTACCTAAATGGTTTTATGGGCCTTAAAAATCTAATGACATTAAAATCCCCTACATTTCAGGTTTAGCTGGTTTTTTTGTGTGTGTGTGTGTGAATTTAAGGCAGATCTTTTAGCACAAATTACTAAAATACACATACACACACACACAAAGTTAACATGATGTTTTTGAAATTTACTACTTTTCATCACAGAATCATGTAAGAACATAAATTGGAAGGTCTGCTGATCTAACAGCCTGCCCAAGGCAGGGCCAGATACATGAGATTGCTCAGGACCATGTCCAGTTCAATTTTGTATATTTTCAAGGACGGGGATTGCTCAGCTTTGCTGGGTTGTTGTTTTAGTATTTGACCATCCTCTTGTTGAGTAAGTAAATAAATAATCTAATACAATTTTCTTATGTTCCAACTTGTATTCCAGAGATGTGGAGCTCTGAGGGTAAACTTTTCATGTAAAAGCAGTCAAAAATGCTCAGTTCCTTGACTTCATATTTGCCTCTGGGTCTCCTGCTTGCTTTGATCAGTGGGCTTACATTTCCTTTAGTCTTCCTTTAGTAGTTGTTATACTTATGAAAAGCCTTCCTTTTCTTCTTAATATCCCTTGCTACTTTTAGTTTGACTTCCCTAATTCCCTCTCTTCATTGTCAGCCAATGTCCCTGCTTGGTAGCCCATTTTTGCCTTCACCTTCTGTGTTTCCACATCAGCAGAAGTCCTTTGTTCATTTATGCTGGCCTTCAGACACTCTTGCTCTAATTCCTGTATGTAGGAATGGACTGCTCTGGGATTTGAGGAAGTTTTATGCCACAAAAAAAGTCTCAAGAATGGGAGGAAAAAAAATAATTAAAAAAAACCACCATTATTTTTAGTTTTTGGTTATGGCATAGCAATTACAAGGTAAGCAAGTATATTTCTGTGTACATATTAGAAAGCAAACTTGCAATTAAAGGTATATTTGGCACAGAAAAAAAGGCTGTGAGGGAACGGGGGAGGTAATTAAAGGTTTTAAATTTAGCACGCACAGTTCAGGCCTTGAGAAAAAAACATGTAATATAATGAATTCTGTCTCAAGGACCTATAGTTAAACTGTTCTTCCTAGCTGAAATAGGCTTTGTACAGTGCAGTTGTCTAGCTGACAAACAGTTCTGTGTTGCTTCATTATGCTGAACATGTGTTCCTTCAGAATTTTTACATTTATTTTTAAGCAGAAGAGTGTAGGGAAAAATTAATCACTGGACAATACACACTTTTTTTAGACAGAATTGTGCCCATTTAGGTGGAAGATAGAGCTTACCCTCTTTCTGACTTTTCCATGCAAGATGGGAAAAGACCATGTCAGAGTCACACTTAGAGATGTGCTTCTGAAATTATTGCTCAGTAGTCGTGCTCACAGGTGTCAGCGCTTTCAGCTCATGTGAGGCTACTTCTTGCAATCTCAGCACCAAATGGTTATTCCAAGGGGTTAACAGAAGCTAGAAATTTAGTTAGAATGTGTTCACAAGCAGAAGGAAAACCAAGCATGCCAATGCACTTCCTCTAGTTAAGTTGAATTGCCCCTCTGACCCTGCAGCACTTTTCACTGATGTAGTGCTGTAACGTTACGTGAATGACATTCTGTCATTTGCTGAATGTTAACCTGCAAAAATGCTATCTTTGCTTCTTTACTTTGAGACAGGATGACAGGCACTGCAGCCCCCACTTGTTGGGGGGTAATTTCATGTTCCTTTCCTGACAGACAGGATTCCAATAGCGCCATATGTCAAAAACTCCAACCAATTCCAGTCATGTACCCACATCGTCCAGCTGTCACAGCTATAATTATTGAAACTAAAGCCTAGAGAAGTTTGTAGTTTTGGAAATGCTCTGGCCTCCTCAGATCTTTACTACTGATGTTATAGCTGATTAGGACCCTGCCAGCCTTCTGTTGGTCTTTTGAAAACTGCTGTAATACTCATTCATCATGGAAGCTAACCAGCTGCTCCAGAGCCATCCCCTCAAATGTGTTGCTTGATGTTATACTTGTCCTGACCTTGATACTTTGTGTGTTCACACAAAGACTACTTATTATGTTGGAGCTGGTACAAAAGAATCCAGGTAGCTGCATTCTGCATAGAAAAATGAAAAACTAGTGTGACTGAAGATCGCTGCTAATCCGCAATCATTTGCTGGTAATCCTGTTACATTTTCATGACCATTTCGGGCGAGGGAGTGAGAGGTGGCGACCTCCTGGAATGTTTTTCTGTTGGGCTGACACTGAGCTTTTGGCAGGAACATCTGTCTTGTCTCTTAGCAGAGACGAAAGTGACTCATATAATGAGTCTTGAGCTTTTGCAATTCCTTCTGTCACTTTTATCCAAATGTAAGGAAGTTTAACATCTTCTGATTCCCTTTGAAACTTTGGTCTGAGTAGAGTTTGGCTATTGACTTTTTCTATTTAAAGCTGAAAGCTTTATGATCATGAGGTATTTATAAGTTTTGTAAGTCCATTGCAGTGCTAGGTGTGTGTAACACATAAAGCAGCACCTTTTCAGATTTCATTTTCACGCTATATTCTTTCTTGTCTCCAGGAATCAGCCCCTCTCGTACCCATTGCAGTAGCTTCACTGACATTTGTGCTTTTCTGGTTCTGCCTCACTAGAGAGGTACCTTTTTTTCCCCTTAATTCTAAATATTTGAAAGCTTTTACATTTAATAAAACCCATGTAATTTAGAGGGCTTGTATTTTGATTGAATAGCATTTGTAATGTAGTGCATAGACTCCAACATATTTTTCTGTACCTGTATTTCTTAAGCTATTTTGAGATGCCAGGTAAGAAAATGTCAATACATTTAAAGAAGAAATGTTTCTGGCTGAAGAGAGGTTTTTTTTAAAGAAAGCTGCTTTAGAGAAAAGCAAGACTAAGTTGGAATTCCTTGGCTGGAACAACTCACTAACTTGATGAAGAAAATAAAAGAGGCGAATTTAATAAACGTATTCCTTAGCAACTGTCTTTTAATAATTAAGGAGTTACTTAAACAAAAAACATCATGGAAAAAAAAAGTGGAATTAGATATTGTTGTTGAGAAAGCTCAGAATGACTTTGAATATTGGAAGAAAATCAAGTGTGCTGTCATGCATATCACTGGCTCCCACTGGCAGGAAGGATAGTTTGATTTAAAAGGCAGACAAGATTGTTCTGAATGCACATAAGAAGTTAACCCAAATGGAAAACAAACTATCTCTAATTTTTGGTTAAATCACAGTTTTAAGATAACTTTTAATGGTCAGATTGGGAAAGAATGAAGAAGATTGGTCTGGTGGACCCTAAAGTCCTCACTGTCTCCCAAAGTTCCAGATGTGGGGTCTTGTATTTTCTCACTAATGAGGTCTTGGACTTCTGGACAGTTGATTGCACCTGACACCTTTTTTGGGCCTTGTGTTATTTCTCTTTAAAATAACCTGAATAGTAGGTGAAATGTGACCATTTAGTAGGAGAATGGAGGAGAATAAAAAGGGAGTCATAAGTCAAAGAGCTCATTGCAACTGGATAACCAAATACATGTAAAGAAATTGAACAGAGAAAAACAACTAGAGAAGCAATCAGCATAAAAGCAGCAGAGGGATGTGTAAAGAGAAGCATGACACATGCGTTGCATCACAAATAAGAGCGCTTAGTGAGACATTTGAGCTGGTTTTGTCAGCAGTAAGACGAGCTTGAGCAAATGCTTTAGGACAGTGAACAAAGAATAAGTGATGGAAAGAATATTTTGAAGTGCTGTACAGCCTGGTCAGAACTGCAATGCTTACAAAGACCATCCAGGACTGAATGAGCAGGAGAAAGTGAAGAGAATACAGATCTCACTTAGAAAATTATATTAATGAAGTGTTTACAGAATGTATGGGGAAGATACAACAGATATCTTTATGTGATATTTGTAATAAGATAGAAATTGGTGTAGATACAATACAGCTGAATCTGCTAAAATTTTTCATAGTCTTGAAAATCATTTTAGCAAACTATCTGGCAGAAATGGCATATTTTGAGAGCATATGGCCACCAAAACCCTTAATTAAACTAATAGAAAACATTTATAGGAAGTTATAAATTGTAATTAGAGAAGTCGTCAATAGAATGGATTTCCATGATGGGAGTGGGACAAGCCAGGTTACTGGTACTGCCTTTGTTCAGTTATAAGATTGGTTTGGAATTAAATGATGGAGTGAGAGAGAGAAGAATCTTAGTGTGCAAGATAAAAGTGAAAAAAACTTAGCTTCTCAGACGTTATTCATTGTATGGCTTTGTTGAAGAACCACCTGATATTCCTCAGGGAAACTAAGACCAATAACCAGAAGTTCAGACTGAGATTCAGCATACAGAGATAAGGCATAAAGTTTGAGGCAACTTAAAAGGGGCTGTTAAAAGATGGTCTCAGGAATTTCAGATAACTGCTTTTTTCCTTTTGCCTCCTGTTTGATAATAGTGCTATTTCTTCTTACCAAACTGAATCTTTTGCTTCGGTAAAATTATCTTCAGTGTAAACTTTTTTTTTTAAAAAAGGAATGTGTGGGAAGTAGCACCCTGGAAAGCTATATGTGGAGCTTGCATACTTAAAAGTAGTGGATCTAAGTATTTCTTAAGCAATCTGGAGAGGCCAGCTTAGTTGAGAGTGCTCTTACAGCTGATGGCCAAGATACCACTACAAATTCGTAACAAGTTTGAATGTAGTTGTATGTGTTTGAATGTTCTCACTGATGCAGATGTGAACTCCTTTACCCTCTTGTTGTATCTAACACATACTTGGGAAGTTTCTTAAAACCCTTAGATCTGTGTAAATGACAGTCAAGTGCACACTTTGCATCTACTATCTGGAAGATTGTGGGGTTTTAATATTTTGATTTAACTGCAAATTGGAAACAATTGGTAGAAGGGCTTTGGCTGATTATATTTCTTATCCTTCTGGAATGTTGTGTTTGGAGATTGTGTAAAGAAGGCTTAATTCTCTGTTCTTACACAGTACTGCTAAGGAGGGGAAAAAAAATCTCAGTTGAGCAATATGCATTGTAACAGGAATGCTATGAAAAAGCTCAGATAGGGAGCTCACAAGCTGATTAAGTACTATGTTGAGCTGGATACAGAACCTTTACTTGCAAGAAAGAAATGAAAGTGATTTCTCTGAGTTATTAACCTATTGTACCTATGCTCGTTGAGGCAAAGGAAGTACTTGGCTCTCCTAGGAAGCAATAGAATTATGCTTAACAGATTTTCTGTGTTTTAAAAATGCTTTTTAATACTGTAAAAGTGTATTTTAATACTGTAAAAGTAATTTTGGCTTTTGGACTGTTAAGTTAGCGTACAAATAAAACCTCGTTCTGACCAGATACTTTGAAAAAGAAAACATTAATAAACATTTCATGAAGTTTTAAAAGAATGTGGCAAAAGGTCACCTATTTGTGATGGATGGATGATGGATTGATACCTTATGCTTTGTTAGGAAGAATTGTTACTTTAGCCCAATTCCATAATTACCTTGATATTGATATAGTTACAATACAATACACCAGGTTGAAAGAGACCTTTAAGATCATCGCGTCCAACCCATCAACCAATCCTAAACAACTAAACCATGCAACCAAGCACCACATCAAGTCTCCTCCTGAACATCTCCAATGAAGGGGACTCCACCACCTCCATGGGCAGCCCATTCCAATGGGCAATCACTCTCTCTGTATAGAACTTCTTCCTAACATCCAGCCTAAACCTGCCCTGGCGCAGCCTGAGACTGTGTCTTCTTGTTCTGGTACTGGCTGCCTGGGAGAAGAGACCAACCTCTGCCTGGCTACAACCTCCATAAGGTTCATAAGGTAAAGAAGATATTAATTATTTTCTTTTCTTTTTCTTTTTTTTCTTTCTTGACCATGTGGTGCAGAAATCTGCTAGGAAGAAGCATTCTAAACTTATTTTTATCATTATTGCTACTATTGTCTTTATTACAATAATGCACAGTCTTGAGCCATTTAGGCCACACCTTGAGTACTGTGTCCAGTTCTGGGACCCTCAGTTTAGGAAGGATGTTGACTTGCTGGAACATGTCCAGAGAAGGGCAACGAAGTTGGTGAGGGGTTTGGAACACAAGCCCTAAGAAGAGAGGCTGAGGGAGCTGGGGTTGCTTAGCCTGGAGAAGAGGAGACTCAGGGGTGACCTTATTGCTCTCTACAACTACCTGAAGGGATGTTGTGGACAGGTGGAGGTTGGTCTCTTCTCCCAGGCAGCCAGCACCAGAACAAGAGGACACAGTCTCAGGCTGCATCAGGGGAGGTTTAGGCTGGGTGTTAGGAAGAAGTTCTATACAGAGAGAGCGATTGCCCATTGGAATGGGCTGCCTGGGGAGGTGGTGGAGTCACCATCATTGGAGGTGTTCAGGAGGAGACTTGATGGGGTGCTTGGTGCCATGGTTTAGCTGTTTAGGTGGGTTGGATTGGTTGTTGGGTTGGACGTGATGATCTTAAAGGTCTTTTCCAACCTGGTTTATTGTATTGTATTGTATTGTATCACTGGTATAGTATGTAAGACTATATGTGTAGCTATATATACCTAATTATTTATGGAAGGTATTAGTATTGTAAATAGAGCTTATCTTTGTTATGAGAGTGGCATTAATAGCAGAATTTCCTAAATGCCAACATACAGCACAATAATTTCAAGACTCTCTGAAAATATGGTGTATTGTAGCTAAAGATGTTCACAAATGCATCTTGTGTGTGTGTTGATGGGGAGGGCGAGGAGGACTGCTTTATGCTTAGAATGCTTTCTGGTGCATAAATATTAGCATTAAATAATTTTGAATACCTTGTTTCCTAAAAAGATTAGTAGCTCTTCTCTACATGATAAATTGTGCAAGAGTTATTGTTTGCACCAGTCTTCACATTGTATTATTCTGTGTAGCTTTAAATAAACAAGTCCAAATTATGCTCAGCAAGCTGTTGGGAAACCTTGGAGGAATCTCAGAGCTGAAGGGCCAATTTGTGCCCTGACTTACATCCTGTGCAAATGCACTGACTTCATGCTGGCTTCAAAGAATAAAAAGTGGTAAAGGATTTAATCTGTAATTTTAATTATTATTTTCTTAGCTTGGCTCTAGTTTTTTTCCTAGTTCTTATTTATTTATGGCTCTATTCTAACAGAGGGGGACATTGTTCCTGTGTATTGCTAGTTTGTAGCCATCAGCATTTCACCCTCTTTTAGTTGCTATCTCAAACTTTACATGAAACTCTTCTTTAAAAAAAAAACCAACAAGGAAACAAAATTCCCTACAACAAAAAAAAACCAACAAACCCAAAACACCCCAAAATCTACATGCTGCTTTACCAAAACTCCCCATTTATATTGGATCACAAAGTTTGTGCTTGCAAATGTTCCACAATTGTGCATATCCTTTGTGTAAAATGCACTTCTTATGTCGTAGTGGCCATTTATTTGTTTCCTTAAATCAGTACATAGTTGCCAGTTATCCTTTTGTGCATCTGGGTTGTTTCACCTGTTAGACTTCTTGCAGTCCATGTTGCTCTGGTTTCAGGAGAGGTCCCGCTGGCTGTTCTACATGTAAAATTATAGACACTGAGAAAATAGGCTGTATAAATGTGCCTTCATCAAATTTGGGTTGAATTACCAAAGATCTGGCCAACTATTACAGTATGGTGTATCATTTTGCCTGGTTTTATATTTCTCTCTCTGTTCTAATTGTCCAGGAGTGTCTTCTTATGCTAGAAAATAGAGACTGAAAGAAGTATTCTTTGGGGATATCAAAGTTGTCTCATTGTACTTAGATAGTTTCATCTGATTTTGTCCCCTGATAACTTCTACAGTAAGAAAACTTTAGCTTCTGGTATTAAATGATTGGCAGGAAGTGACAAAAGCAAAGACATTCAGGCATAAACCTAGTATTAATTCAAGCTGTGCAAATAATTTAACACACCAAGTGGAGACGAACTGAGCAGTTTCCACTGAGTTTAAGGACAAGGTGAAGAATTCCACTTTTCTTAATGACCTTAGGCAAAAAAAGAAAGTATTTTGTAAGACTATCCATCTTACAGTAATTAGATCTAAGTCCCTTTAATAAGGAGAATGGAAGGCCAGATACTGTGCTTGCCTTATATGGTGTGACAGCAAAAACCTTGTGTATCTTTGCTCATCAGGTAGCCTCAGGCTGCTCAGGGAGGTGGTGGGGTCACCATCACTGGAGGTGTTTAAGAAGAGACTGGATGGGGTGCTTGGTGCCATGGTTTAGTTGGTTAGATAGTGTTGGGTGATAGGTTGGACTCGGTCTCAAAGGTCTTTTCCAACCTGGTCTATTCTATTCTGTGCTGTGCTATGCTATGCTATTCTGTCATGTGGCAGTGGACCTTACGAATAGATCCTCATTGAGTGCTCTTTTATTATTTGCTTTCTGTACTGGGAAATGCTGATGATCCACCTCACCACGGAGTGACACAAGGAAAACACTAACAACTTCCATAGGAAAAACAAATTGGTGTCTACTGCACAGATCCTCCCATTGTTATTTTCAGGTGAGGAGGATGCTCACCCCTGCTCAGTTGCTAAGGTAGGAAAAAAAGAGTTAGCTAACAGGGTAGTAGAAACCAATAAACCAAGTTTTGTTACTATTCAATGCTCACTATATCTTGTTTTCATAACAATTTAATTTTGTGGTAACTGACTTGGTGGATCTGGTTTAGAGTGACAAGAATAGGAAAAAGAAATGCAATCTTCTGGTGGTTAGTGACTTCAGAAATAACTGGCTTTAAAAACCTCGTTGACTCTAACCATTTCAGTTGGGGTTATTGTGTAAGCCTAGTTTGGCTCTTTGGCCAAACTTTGTGTTTTCTGGACATTCAGCCACAAGTTCGAATATTAGAGATTCTGGAAAAGTTGTAACCATGTGAAATGTTAATTGAAGCTGCGAATACAAAGAGTAATATTACTAGTAGATATAGGCTAGTGAGAAAAATTAATGTGGATCAACCATAACTATGGTTAACCCGTGCAACTTGCTTAAGACATAGCCTTTCGCTGAGAGACTGAAAAAATGTCTAATCTCCACTCGAAATCTGATTCAAACTATACAGTGCAAAAAAGTGCCAAAAAAGAAAGTAATCTTTGTTAGCCACATTATAGAAAAGCAGTTGGTGAAAAGAACTTTGTGCTTTCAGATCTGGGTCTCTTCACCACTGCAACAGAATTTCCAATGCACTTCCGCAGTAAAGGAAAAGTCTCTACATATCTGTTACCTACACCAAAGCCATGAAGTTTATCTCACAGGATTCCTTCTTAAAGGGTCTTCAGAAACGTTTGCATAAATTTGCCACATCTTCTTCTACCCTCATTGTTCTCTCATGGCCTTTATAATTCCGGAACAAGCTGTCTGCCTTCTCAGGGAGTTAGGGGGTGTCCCACTGAAACTTTCTTCATGTACAAGAAAAGTAAAGTCCTTGTTCAGGAAAGCCATCATAAAAGGAAGAAGGGTTGAAATCTCCAGCTTACTCCAGTTCCAACTCACTATTAGTAAGTGCCTTGGTTATCTATTTCTTTATAGAAAGTTTTGGAAAGTAACAGTTGCAAGCATATTTTTTGAAAGCTTCTTTAAAGAAGCGATTAACTCTGCTGGCATATGGAGAATTTGTAATTTCTGCAAGTGTTATATAGGAGAGACCCTCTCATGTGAGCATATGATGCGTTTAACTCATGTTATGAAATCTGCCTTTGTATCTGGCAATGATTGCAAATTTCCTGAGGTCTCTGTTTAAACTATAACAGAACTCTTAAGCGCAAACTGTCACTGAAGGGGGGCTAAAGGAGTGGTCTGTTATGTTTAGGTAAAAAAAAATATTAACAGGATATTTTAATTGTTTAGGCAGGCCTGACATAAAGTGATGATGTGTACATTTTCAATAGGAGTCATAGCGTTTACATCTGTATTACATATTGATGCTTAATTATTCCTTCTCTTCCACACCTCCCCACAACATTGCCTGATGTGTTTCTCTAATACATTTTTGCCTCATGCAGATAACTGGCACAGATTCTGCTGCCCAAATTTGTTAACTATTATTTTTCTTTTCCACTATTAATTACCAACTGCATGAGGAACTGTGGCTCTTCTGCCTACCAGAAACACCTCCCCCCTTCTTTATTTTTAAAGGTAATCTGTTTCCTGTGATGATCTTCACAGGGGGTTTTAGTCCTCCCAGCTGACAATCATGTCTCCGAAAAACTATTGGACTTATATCTCCTTTTAAAAAGGTGCTTATGAAGTGTTTTGTTCTTTTCCTTTTGGGGTATGTGAGGGTTATGGATGATTCTTGCATAAGTAGGAGTGTAACACTGGTGAAAGTAAGGAAGTTTTTTTGGTAGTGCTAATACATATGTATGTAAATCACATACTTTCAATAATGTAGTTTCTATGTAAGATAAGACAGTTTGCTGGAACATAACAGTTATCAGCTGGAAGAAGTTCATAAATGCCTATATTCTTATGTTTCCTACTTCTATAGCTGGTTTCGTGGTCAGCAGTCTGAGTCACGGAGAGCTTTGGCTGCTTACATTCTTCTTCTCTCTAATACTGCTGAACTCTTCTCCAGAAAGTTCTACTAAGACATGAAGATAATTGAGTGTTTTCCCCTCAAAAACAGTGTGTCTCAGATACTAGGGCATTGTTCTTAAAGACTGTTTGCGTTACTCCCCCTGAAGAAGCTTTGTTTTAATTTGTTTGAATTAGTTAACACCAAAAGCAGCTCATATACTGTGTTTTCTGTTAGGAAGCCCAGCCACTTATGTAAGCCTGAAACTGAAGCTGGCAGAGGTTTGCATTATTTCTGTACAAGTTTTATACATTCTGTAGGTTTATATGTTTCAAACTTGGGACTTGTACACCAAGCTTTAAAATGAGAGAGTGAATTTTATAGTCCTGTTATAATGGAAATGTTCTCCTTAATTGTTGGCACACAAATGACAATATAGGGGAAAACTAAGGAAATAAATTATAAAATTATATTTCCTTCCATTATAACATTAAAAAAGGCAGCAAATAAAGATGTTTACAGTGAATTATGTTGATTCTTTGCCATATTGCTTTCTCTTTCTTTTTAAAAATCCACCCCAAGCCCCGCCAAACACTGGTTTAGGTGAAAGCTGTTTCTGTCAGGTTTTTTTTTCCCCCCAAGACAAAGACCCAGTGACTAGACTTTTAAGCAAGTGCTTTATCCTTGAAAATTAAAATAAAATATTTTCATGTAATAAGTAAATTTTGTTATGAAACTTTACAACAGCTATATTAAACGATAAAAATAACTGCTATTTTGTAATTCTGAACATCTTATAATTAGACCAGCCTTTAAGAAATATTCAGAGTTAAGGCACATTAGAATGTATTCCACAACATGGAGACAGCCCTGACAAAGAAACATTATTCTTAGATTTACAATTAATTACCCTTATGTCTATACCTTGCATTCAATTTGCATATCTTAAAAGTGCTGTAAATTTCATAGCACTCCCTTGTTATTTAAGATCATTCCGCTTTAGTAAAAGTTTCTGTAGTGATAACTTTCTCTTGATTATGTAGTTGTGAGGTCAGTAAATCTGGCTTTACTTTGCTCTACAATGTTATAATTTTTCTCTTTTTGTGTGTTTTTCATTATTTTGCTCCTTGTTCCTCCTGCCCTCTCATTTATAATCCCCGGAAGAACCAGTAGATAGAGAAGTCTGGCTAGAAGACGAAGTGAGTGGTCAGATTCTCAGATGTTATCTTTTTCCCAGAACGCACTGGTACTGGGTGTCTGACATGTTCTATACATCTTTCTAGTGTCAACCTCATTAAACAAATACAGCTTGATGTATAGCTCTCAAGAAATGAAATTTCATGCAATGAATTTGCTCCATTCCAGCTAGTGTTCTTCTGTTTTACTCTCCCTTTCTTTTCTACTTCAGGAGTAATTTTGTACTTTCCTGCATTCTAGGATAATTTTGCATGGTGACAAAATTACTCCGAAATTTATCAGTGCATTTTTGATATTTAAAAAAATAGCCACGTGTTAAGCTCACAACTGGACATTCCCTACTCTCTAAACAAGGAATCTTTACTGCTGGGTAAGCCATGATGACATTCACAGAGTGGTCTAGTATGTTTCTTTTGGTCAGACACATATGTGCGTTTTCTCTGAACATTAGATGTATCTGTTGCAACATGCTTGCTGTAAATTTTGTAGTCTTCTATGAGTAATTACATATAAATGTGCTGGAACTATGTTTTATGGTTTAATTCAAGGTTAGCACAGTATCCTGTAAGCCAGAAGGACGTTGAACACTTTGGCAGAATAGTAAATATCACTGTCATTTCTCTTTTTACATTTTTTTCCTCTTTCAGCTGAAATGAATTTTAAAACAAAGTGTATTTTCAAACTAAAACAAACCTTCTGAAATGAAACTATACATTATTTGCAGAAAAATGCCTCTAAACTCAATTAGTACTGCTCTCCCCATTGGGTGGAATTGGGAGTTGTTAATTTAAAAAAAGAAAGAAAAGTGTTTCATAGAAGTAATTTACTGAATCTGGTGCAATATTCTATTTCTAATCAAGTTAAAAAGTATAATGTATGAGAAAACAGCAGCACACTGTATAGATTTTTTTTGTAGATACACTGCCATAAAAATATATATATACAGACAAATGCATAAAGTCTATAAGCAGCATCTTTCTTTTACTAAGAAACAAAAATCTGAGTATTATTTTAAACAAGTAATTATTTTTTCCTGTTCCTCTGTATTATTAATTGATGGCTTATTAGAGCTATTTTGAAAGTTATCATCACAGTCTTTTTAATTTAATATTTTACTATATAACACTATTACTTAAAACTAGTTTGCTGGATTAAAGCAGCCATCCAAAATACCATCTGTGGCTCAGAAACACAAATAATAAAATAATGGAAACCAGAGCTATTGTAGTAAAGTAATGAGTAGATTGTATCGTAAACAACAAATCAGAAAATATTTCTTATTGAGTAACCTAATCATCATGAACTTTAAAGCTGAATATATATGTTTTCAACATGAAAGAATCTGTTTCATGGGGTTTTTTTCCCCTCTTGGGACACAATGTCAAGGTTAAGGGAAATAGTAGGGTGCAAGATTTAACAAATATATAAATCTCCAGCCTTTCAATACATAAATAGTTTTGAAGATCTAAAGCAACTATACTTATGCTGATTTTTATAGACCTGATACAAGCAAGTGTTGAATATGGCACAATTCTATTTTATTATAATTCCATTAAAATGATTTTAAAAGACACTCTCAAAATTACGATAACAGCATTTCAAGAAATATAACATGGTAGTGGAGATTAGCTAGCCCTAGAATACCTTGGCAAAAGTGTTCAAGTAGCAAGAGTTTTTCTAGTCTTATGTCCTATATACATCTGTTAAATTGCTCAGAGATCTCATTAAATAAAGCTAATGTACTTGTAAAACAGTAGGGAGAGACAGTATATCATTGTAACTGTTAGAAAGAGCCATTCTGGCAAGGAGGGAGCCAAGAAAGCTAGGTGTATGCTGGTCAGTGTAGATGTTTCTAGGCCATAAATCTTGGCCCTTTCCTG
>CM066591.1:8340591-8398091 GCA_033816785.1 Picus viridis | reverse complement strand
CTCGGCTGGGTAAGTAATTGTCTTCTCTTCAAGAAGATAATAGGATATATTAAAAAAAAAAAATTAGGTCTTCATCATGAGCCATCAGTTTGGTTTGGACCTAAGCACAGTTCTTTAGTACTTGTTTGACATAAAGGAGGAAGTCCGCTATCTAGCAGCAGTGACTTTTATCTTTCACTTGGATTAGCCATTTCATGTGCTGCAAAACTTATTTTACAAGCATTGTGCAAAAGCATATGATAAAGTATGCATATGGTATGTGCCAGATATTTCCAAGCATACTGATATGAATACATTTAACAATATGTCAGTCACTCACCTTGGGGCTCCATTTTAAATGTCATCCCAAAGTCTAGGTTATTTAAACTGAAAACAGTTTATGGTACTGATGGCATTTTGGGAGGCTGGTGAAAGGGCAAAGACAAAATCCACCTTGATTTGTGCATTACCTGCTAGGTCACTCACTAGAGGTTGTTACTCAAGTTCCTGCTGGCAGAAAGAAGGATGGCTTCAGTTTTGTCCATGTAATGCCACTACTTTCTCAGCTAGTGAGTTTAGACCTAACTTTTTTTATCTGTTCACGGATAGTCCTGTTTTCTGGTTCCATAATCATCAGTGAGTACAAACGGTCCTAAAGCTAATCTGAACTGCAGACCCAGAAGATGTTCCATTAAGTGATGAATATGGCATTCCTTACCTTGCATCCACTACCTTTGGAGTTTTTCAAATGAGCAGGAAATCTGTTTTTCAGAGCTAGGTAAAATGTGTGTGCAGCACAGTAGTTCTGCTAGGTTTGGGAAGAGTCACAGTTAGGGAGCTGTCAATCGAAACAGCATTGTTCAAAAGTTTTGAATAAATAATCGGTGTGTGAATCCAGCTGACCTAGATGTGGAAGATCTAATTATGTCAGCGCTGCATACTTTTGAATGCCTCTTTTTTTCTTTGTTGCCAATACTTTCATTCTGTTTCTTTTTAATTGACTTAAAAAAAAAAAAAAAAAAAAAAAGGAGAAAAATGAAAAAGTGATTTCCCTATCTTTTCCTTCTTTATGTTTTGTAGGGATGCAAGATGTCTGGCTTTCTTGCCCTTCTGACATAAGAAAAACATCTACACACGTGGAAACGCTGGGTTTTGTTTTACAGAAACCCTGAACAATTTAGGTATAAATGAAAGAAGAGCACTTCAGTTGCTCAAGCAAACCAATGTTATTATACAGAAGAAAACTAATGAATCTTGCTTTCTGCATGCTCGTAGAATATGTGAGTTTTGCTGACCTGAAAAACCATTCATCTTAGGAGGCTACGAGGACAGAAAACTATTCCCAAAATTCCCACCGAAAGTGTTTCATGTTGCAGCATATACGGCTGTTTTGGCTGCTAGTGGGGACAGACTGCTGACTCCATGACCATAGAATCTGGACAGAAGTCAAGGCACACAGACTGGTTTTCCTTCAACCAAAGTGAAAAACCCTGGATTCTATCCTTCAAATTGGAAGATGAAAGGTATTTAGCTGCCTTGATTTCATTACCACTTCTGTGCATGGAACTGGGCCTTACTATATTTATGCATATTTTTAAAGGGACAAGAAAATAATGCACTTTCTAAGATATTATCCATTAAGGATAGAGATGAAGAGAAGCTCTATAGCATGCTGGAAATTAACATATTTGCAAATAAGTATAGTTTAGCAGTAGAAGGTATTAATACTTACAAAACAAAGTCAGGAAAAGTTGTATTCCTTCAGTGAGTATTCTTTAGCATACATCACCTTGCCACAACCAGCTCATATGGGTGTTATTTTAGCATCATCCATAAAAAAGCAGGAGCCCTTTTCTATAATGGGGATTGCTCCCCATCTTTGTGTCGTAGACCCCAGTCATGTGGAGTGGTATCTTCTCACAATGCCGTTTTCACTGTTAAACTGTGTTTCTGTATTTTTTTCCTCCTGATTACAGAGAAATCTAGTGAGCTACTAAACATGCAGCCAGCTTTTGAAGGGAAGGCAAACCTTCTCCTTAGATATGATTGACATGTTACTGTTATTTATGATACAAATAAGAGCAATCTCATGTGACCTTATCAAAAAGAAATAGTCTTTCTCTTAACTGTTTCAATCACTTGTCTGCAGTTTTCTTCTCAAGCCCCTTGGTGTGGTTTACAGGCATTTATATTGAACTTTCTCTGATTAGACACTAATGAAGAATTCAGGAAAAAAAAAGTCTGAATTGCTTAGTATTTATTACATAAGATGTCAGATCTTAGGACAGTTCAGGTGGGAAGGAACCTCAAGAGGTCATCTAGACCAGTCTCCATCTCAAGCTTTTACTGGTCTTTAAGCATTCCTGGAACTCATCTAAAATGCTGAACCTGGTTCTAATGCTACATTGAAGTTCTTTACCATGAGGGTAGTGGAACACCTGAAAATATTCAGTGTGAGGCTTGACAGTGCTCTGGGCAACCTGATCTAGTTGAGAATGCCCCTCCTTACTGCAGAGGGGCTCGGACTAGATGACCTTTGGAGGTCCCTTCCAACCCAGACCATCTCCTGCAATGTATAGAGCAGGAGTATTCCATCTGCATAGAGGGGTAGGAAATCTTACACATGAACAGCCCCTGCATCACTCGTAGTTTTATTGAAGAACATCTCTGCAACAGTATTTGTTTGTGATGAAGGCTTTTAGCTATTTGTTTAATATAATGTCTGTGGATGTTATCAGATTAGCCAGTTCCTAAACCTGGCAAGCTCCTCAGCTGAAATCTCCCTGTACTTACAGAGCCAGTTCTGGACCATAAATCCTTGTTGTGAGGTTCTTGCTTGGGTTCTTCAATGTATAGAAGTTAATTTTGCCTGTACTTACTCTATTACAGAAGTGACTCAGTTTTAGGTAGATATAACTCTAAACAAAGAGCAGTCTTCTTTTTGTTTAATTCCATTTGCAAACAAATTATAGCAAAATATGAATGGAGGATGAAACAAAAATGTAACTTTTTATAGGCTTTCCTTTCAAATGGAGGCCTCTTTTTGCAATAGAGCACTGCAGTGTGTTTTAGATGAAAATAGTTTACTCTGGTATGTATGAAATGGAAATTTGATAGACAGAATAAGCTGCAATCCAGTTCTAAACTATAGATTTTCAAGCAGATTGATGCAACAAATTGTTAGCAAATAGCAGTTTGCAATTTGATGCTAATTAGACATAAGGCAAATATGTGCCATGACAAATTAGCAGCAAACCATACTGAAAAGGATTAGCAAGAGCTGGCACAGAGACTGCTCGATTTTGCATACTTCCTTGTCTTAGTCTAGGAGGTCTGAGCCAGTTTTCTTTCTCTGTAAATAGGAAACCAGAGCAGAGATCACAGGCATGCTAGAATGCCTTTAATTGCATATTTGAAATGTTTTAACTCTCTCTTAATCCCATGGAGGCTTTTCTCCATACCACCAGCTTTATTATCCCGGGAGGTGATCAAGTACTTTATCCATTTAATATTATAACTAAATACTACGTTATGAGGTAAGTAACTCATAGGGTTATTTACTTTAGCAAGTCTATTGAACTTATAGATATAGAGAGAAAAGAAAGAAAAAGGCCTGTTCTTATTCAAAACACCTTTGCTTATCTTCCTGCAAATGTTTTTCAGCAGATTTAAATAGTCATTACATTAATAGATTAATTTTTGCTAGAGAGAGTATTTTCACATTTCTTTACTGATGCCCACAATGCCTCTGTTGTAGTTAGTCTAGATCAATCTCCTCATGGTATTCCAGAAGTGATAATGCAGTTGTGTTTTCAAACCAGAGTGAAGCAGGCAGATAATTTTTAACCCAGTTATTCAGACATATGCCTGAGTAAAAGCATAGCTGTATGACTTCAAATCCAAAGCAAACTGCTCTCGCATCTCTAAAGAGTGGAATAGTTCTGTTAAGATCAAAATACTAAACAAACCCCACAGTATTAGTATCAAATTTTGGCAGATTATTCTTCTTTTATGTGGTTTGTTTATTTCTTGAATTAAGAGATTCTGAGGTAGGCCATTACTTTCTTCTCAAGCTTTCAATCATGTTTGCTGATGTGGACTTTGCCAGTTTGAGTATGTAAAATGATGTGTTTATACTTCAAGGGATCATTCAGTAAATCAGGAGTTCTTAAATACTGGTTCTCTTTCAAAATCTGAGATTCTAGGGTGTGCAAAATATTTAACTTATTAGCTGATCTAAGATGGCTGTCTAGAATACATATATATATATATATATATGTATTTTTTTGTACATTCCCAAGATTCCTGTGCCCATATATGGGTCAATTTTTAAAAAAGAAATAGTTCAAAGGTGCTAAAAAATTTAAGTGGTTAGAAGTATACACACATTTTGTTAGCAAAATAAATGAAGTGGGAAAATAAAAGGATATTATGCACAAAAGATACTTAATTTTTTACATAAGTCTTGGAGAGAATTCCTCAGAGGTTTTAAACTGTGATCAATAACAAGTTTGGCCACAGTGCTGGCTTCATACATAAACACTATCATAGCACATTATTAAGGATTTACAAAAATGTGATGAAAGAAGTTGTGCTGTTTAAAAAAAAAAAAAGTGTGTGTATGTGAACAGCTTTTCTTACTGTTTTCAAAGGCATTTGTATATTATTCCCATAAGGTACACTGTCCTGTGTGCTGTGGCCCTGAGAAGATCTTCCTAGTATTGTTACGCTGTTTCTCCCTGCGAATATAGTCTTCCCATTTGCCAATATTTTTGCCCATTTGCCACATCACGTATGAAAGTCAGACAGTGATCTTCATGCCAGTGCAAGATCTTAGAAAAGTTCATTGATTGGCCTTCTGGCACAGCACATTTCTTGTTTGTTGTCCATGAAATACCTGTTGGCATGTTCTTGGTCAGCAGTTATTTGTGTGTATTGAAAGCGCAGCGACTTACCAACTGGTAAATTTAGGCTAAAAATAGACCTAGTTGAAAGGTATGTTGCTAAGAATTTTAGGATTACATGCTGGGTATAAATGGTTGTAATTTCCTAAGGGAAATTCAGTTCTAGCCGAATATTTGCATACGGTATCTTCCCTCACAAAAGCATCAGACATTCTTCTGCCTGTAATGTAGTGCCAAAGCACCCTCATGGCTCTGTTCTATGCTACCTTTTCTGACAGTGCATAAGCAGCCTTTATGTATTCATGTAGATACACTGTCAACCCAGATATTGTCTCTGTGAGCTTTGCTTATCCTTGCTGCAGTGGTGGTGCTGGCAAACCTTTGTGTTAGATACAGGTGTTTAAACACCCCCCTTCTCTTTTGATAGAATTGATAGAATGTTGTCACTCTTCTGATGAGCTTTGTTATAGCTATTAGGTGACTCCAGTGTATACAGGTTGTTCAGTACCTGCAACCTGGAATATGGGTTTGGAACGCATTGGCAATCTCCTCTGAACCAGTGACCACTTCATAGCCCCATTCCAGTTTTAGGCCTTCTTCATACTGTAGCTGGGAAGTTGCCTTTTGGGGGACAGCTTGAATTTTTGCTCTCCTCTGATTTCTCCCAAGCAGCTTTGGGAATACAAAGTGGTTGTGACTTTTTTGAATGTAGATTTGTTTCTAAGTAAGAAATAAATTTTCAAGGGGAGGAAAATAAATAGTTTATGAAAAGGAAACCTTTATCACCTTCTTAAATTGATGGAAAAACACACACAAACCCTCAAAACAACCAAACAAAACCCCAAACCTACCATAAAATGGGCAAACGCTTCTTTTATGGTTTTGTGCAGGTTATTTAATCCATCTTTGGAAAAGAAAGTATATGTTAGAGCAATTCATCCTGTTTAAGCATAGGCACTTTTTGACAAGTCTGTTATCATGGGATTGTTTAGATCGTGGAGGTGAGGAGAAAGTTCTTCACCGAGAGAGTGATTCGCCATTGGAACGGGCTGCCCGGGAGGTGGTGGAATCGCTGTCCCTGGAGGTGTTCAAGAGGGGATTGGACGTGGCACTTGGTGCCAAGGCCTAGTCGTGGGGTCTGTGGTGACAGGTTGGACTCGATGATCTTCAAGGTCTCTTCCAACCTTAGCGATACTGTGATACTGTAATAAGATACATTGTCCCCAGGAAGATGTTTGCGCTTCACGGACATGGCTATGGAGAGGTAAATTCAAAAGGCCAAGTTTTCAGAACTGTTTTCTGAGGCTGTGCAAGCAAATTTTGTATATTTGAAGCCATGTAAGTTGGCATTTGCATGACATATTGCGGATGATTGTACACTTACCTTAGTTATTTGCACACATATTTAGGTACAGATGGAATGACAAATGCACATGTGCTACAAATTGACTTCCAAAATCCTGTTTGTTTCTGTTCCATCATTGTGTGGGGGGCTGAGAATGCTGCCATGTTCTCTGCTATGTGCCCTGGTTCACAATAGCTTCAACTATTTTACTTTCAAATTGTCCAAGTTATCCTTATCGATATTATTAGTGTATATAATACTGACACTGTGATACAATCTGACACTTTTCCCAGGCATTGAAATATTTAAAGTTATCTGGAGACTCTGGAATGCCCCTATAATTATGAAACATTTATTGTCTTTATCTGCATATCTAAAATTAAACAATGAATAAAACCAGGGCGGGGAATCTTTAAAGAAATGGATACCAAAGCATGATCCTGCAGTAATTTGTAGTTGTTTTCTTTTATCCATTCAAGATGCTTGAATTCACTTTGTTAACAAATATCTCTTGACAAGTACACCTATTTATTATTACTAAGCATCCTTTTTAGGAATGTCTGAAATGACATGTGTATTGTTTTAAATAAGATCATAGAGTTAATTTTTAACTACACAAGCAATACACCAACAATAGAGCGAACGAAACATAATTAATAGTTTTATGTGATTCGTCAGGATCACTTTATTTGCTGCCAGTGTATGCCAAATGCAAAAATGTTTTGACTTCAATTAAAAATTTAAAAAAAAAATTAAAAAAATTAAACCTGTTGTCACTGAAAGCATAGAGAATATATAGTACTATGTGCTGTGTTCATTCCTGAACATTTGCATGTCTACAGGCGTAAACATGCTAATGGGGGTGTAGGGGCATATAAGAACTTTGCCACTTCGTTAGCAGAGGATAATGTAACAGCTGTTTCTGCATCCACCAATTTATAGTGAGGCAATATCCCTCTGTCCCCAGATTTCATCCTCCTCTGGAAGAGGGATTTAAAGATGAAGTGCCACATATACGTTTTGCATTTTATAGAGAAGTTGTGATATCACAGCCATTGATAATCCAGCACGGGCGGCCAGCACCAGAACAAGGGGACAAAGTCTCAAGCTGCACCAGGGGAGGTTTGGGCTGGATGTTAGGAAGAAGTTCTTCATAGAAAGATTGATTTGCCATTGGAATGGGCTGCCCAGGGAGGTGGTGGAGTCACCATCACTGGAGAGGTTTAGGAAGAGACTGGATGGGGTGCTTGGTGCTGTGGCTTAATTGATTAGTGTTGGATGATAGGTTGGACTTGATGGTCTCAAAGCTCTTTTCCAACCTGGTCTGGTCTGGTCTATTCTATTCCACCCTGCCTTACTCTACCCTACCCTACCCTACCTTACTCTACCCTACCCTACCCTACCTTACTCTACCCTACCTACCCTACCCTACCTTACTCTACCCTACCCTACCCTACCTTACTCTACCCTACCCTACCCTACCTTACTCTACCCTACCCTACCTTACTCTACCCTACCCTACCTTACTCTACTCTACCCTACCCTACCTTACTCTACCCTACCCTACCTTACTCTACCCTACCCTACCTTACTCTACCCTACCCTACCCTACCTTACTCTACCCTACCCTACCCTACCCTACCCTACCCTACCTTACTCTACCCTACCTTACTCTACCCTACCTTACTCTACCCTACCCTACCCTACTCTATATTAATCTCATGGATAATTGGAAAAAAAAAAAAAATCTTTGTGTGTTTTTCATGTTTAGTTTTGTGGGATTTTTTTAAAATTTGTTTTTATTTTTTAGAAAATGCTTACATCATGTTTCACAATATCTATTATGCTTCTCTCACTAGACAGGACCTTATCACTGGCAGTCACTGTGCTGTCTTACTGCCACAGCAAAGGATGCTTTAAATATCAGAGGCATGTTTCATCCTGAATTTGTGGCTGGACAGAGTTTGAGTTTGGCTACCAGTGCCACTTCAACAATTTGAAACTAAAAGCTGTAACCTAAATCAAAAGAGTAGTATGTGTTGTCTTAAGCTCCTATTTAGTAAAACGCTTTAGTGCTTATTTAACTTTAAACATGCCTAAACCATATGAATTCCTTATTAATTGCTGATTTGTTAATTTTAGTGGATTTATTAAATTGAAGACTTAAGAAATGGAGAGCCCCCATAGGATGACAGGGCTAAGTAAGATTCATACAGAATAACTCAACTAGTTCACCTAAGGGCTCACAGCTCCCTGTTTACTTAGGCACACACTGACATGCATATTTCTGATGTAGTGCACTGCAGCATATGTTAAAATTCTCAGACTGTTTGCAAGCAAGCTGGTACCTTTGATGTGATACAACACAGGTCCATGCAAACTCCCCTGATGTTGTGAGAACTGTATGCTCTGTATGAGGTAATGTGACTGTGTCAGGGTAGTCCTCTACCTTGCTCTGTCAATAAATGCTATGGATAATATCAGCAATCTTTGTAATATTGCTAAGACTTTGGAACAGAAATTATGTTCAGCTCTTTTGCCTACATTGCTTAATTCTGAAATTGATGGTTAGTTAAGCAGCAGATGGTAGAGACTTTTGCAAATGCATAGTATTTTCAAATTAACTTAAATATGCTCTGTGTGACTGTGCCATAAAGCAGAATTGTAAATTGTATATATGTACTTGTAGATATGCAATGAGGACTGTAACCTTTACTTTTCTGAATGTCAATTTAAGTTTTGTTCTCTGTTCCATTTCTGGAACATTTCAGTTTGTGAATTCTGTTTCAGCCACAACAATGGAAGGTTATCTGGATGTAAAATGCTAGTGATGGTAATGACAATTTAGAAATACTGATACTAGAGGATACTTATAGTAGGAACGGGGAAATAATGATAAACAATACCTCTTAGACTACAAGAAATATTTACATTTACTTAGCCATGAACAACTACAGAAAAACCAGCTTAATGGAAGCCACTTGGACCCCTGGAAAACGGATAGAGAATGGAGAACTTGAGCATAGGTAAAAGGTAAGAGGTGAGTAGCAGAGACTCAGGATTAACACTGATCTGTTCAGTATATTTATTGGTTTTATTTGCAATGTAAAAGGTAAAGCAAAGGCATGTAAGGAACACACAGTAAAAGGAATAAAAATATAGTTGCTAACAAATTTTACTTGGTTAAGTCCATAAAAGCCTCTGAGGCGTTCTGGAGATCTGATATAGGCAATTACAGAGCAGAAATTGAAATATGCTCAGTTTTGACAAATTTCCTTCAATGTAAATTGTATAGAATTATTTACAGTATTCATAACCATTGATTGAATTGCAAATTAGCTATAACTACTTGATAGAAAGAATTCCAGTGAAATGCAGATGCTACTGAAGTCTCTGGGAGTTTTCCCATTTCTTTCATTTTGGATAGGGTTTCCCTATGATCATTATTACTGTAGACAGCACAATAGAAAAGGCTGCTCAGTTCACAGTGGTGGAGTTAGTAAAAAACATGGTTGGATGAATAAAAATATAGGTTGGAAAATAATACTGCAAATGTTATGATATCTGTCAGTGATATCCTCTTGCCTCAAATACGCTATTGAATTCATATATTTCTGTTAGAAAATGTATACACCATAAAAGATACAGGAATAGTCATGGAATGTATCCAGAAGCATAGAAATACTTGCATGCAAAGAAAGTACAACCTAGGAGAGTTTAGTTTAAGTGAATGAAAAATGGATAAGACTTCATAGAAGAGGAATGATTTACACACAGTAAATCTGATATTTTTTTTTCCTTTGGCTTTGGCCCATGGGGCAAAGAAAGGGATGTGCCAACAAATTGGAAATTGATATGGAGAAGTATTTAATGTTTTACAGAATGGGACTTACAGATGAAGAGAGTGAAAAGTGTGGCAGGCTCAGAAAAAAAAACTCGAAAACCAGACACCCATATTTGTAAGGCAATTCTCACAGACACCGTGCAATAAAGTACTAAAAGATAAGGTAACAATTATCCTGTGACAAATATTCATTGAGTCTCCCTTTGGGATCTGGGATCAGGGATTGATGATTTTGATTTTATTTTCAAAGAAGCCTGGAACCTGTTTGTTATGGGTGATAGGATGCTGAACTAGACCACATAGCGCTTTATTTTGTATGACTTCTTGGTGCTTTCAATGTCTCCTTCCATCAGCATGGGACCACAATTTGGTACAGGCTAGGAAAGTGAGATAGCCTCACAGTCAGGTGCCTGGGTATTGTGATTGCTCAGTAGGAGAAAGCTTCTGCTCAATGAGAGGGATGCCCTCCTGAGATACATCTCTGGAATGAAGGAGAGTTCATATTCTCCCATTAGAGATGAGGGAATCTTCAGCCTATAGTGCAAAGCAGAATTTACACTTTCATGTTTCTTTCATGTTTGGACAATAAAGTCCTGAAGAAAAGACTACCAATTTTTCTAGACATGGACAATTCCCTGGGCTGGTAAATAACTTCAGTCAATGTTCTAGTTTAGCTTTTCAAGTAAAACATTCCAGTTTGGTATTTCATGCAATCAGTTGACTAACGCTTCTGCCACAAAATGTAGCAGAACTGGGTTCATAATATCCAGATGCTTTCAATGATCAGTTTGTGGTTGGTTTTTTATTTCCCTTCTTCTTCCCTTTTTCTTTCTTTCTCTTTTTTTTTTTTTTTTTTTTTTTTTTTTTTTTTTTTTAACAAGAGGGTTTTTTTTCAAGCTTTATTTTTTATGATGCAGTAGATTCTTAAACAAAACAGTAGAAACAGCTTAGAATAGCTAGAAGTGCTTAATGATTAGGGTGGTACACAGCTGAAGCATTACTAGTGAAATAGCTTACTTACTGATTTGTAGCCAGGTAGTGAGCCAATTAGCAGTGCTGGTTATTATTTACATTTCATGCTATATATCACTAAAATTGTGTTCTTGATTTATCATTTATATTATTGTATTGTCAGCATAATTTATTCAGATCATGCTGAGATACCTGGGAAATTAAGTAATAAAGAGAATAGCATGGAATATTTCTGTATTCAGAGATATTTACTTTGCTTTTAATGAGAATGCATGTTCAGGTAAAACATAGATCACTTAGCTATTTGCTTGGGTTTTTCTTTAAACAAAATGATTAAAAGTTTATACCCTATGTTTTCTATAATTTAAATGGCTTGGGTCTGATTTTTACAGTTAAGTCAGTCACTTTTTACAGATTATTTTAAACAGCATACCAGCTAATCATGCTAACTTAGCCGATTAGTGAGTTGCAGAAAGCTATGCTAACTGATATGTTATTGAGGCAGCCAGTGTCCTGGATGCTACTTTAATTCTTGGGCGTCTAGCTTATCTTTTTATTTGAAATCCTTCATAATTACTTAATTTTTAAAATAATGGAAAAAAAGTTGAAAGTAGGGCTGTATTTTACAAAATGTAAGCATTGTGGGTGTATTCAGCTGACCAACAAAGGCGCCACGCTGGCTTTTGTATGCTTTTTGTACCTTCTTTTATTAGAAGTGAACAGAAGTTTCCTGAGGTCTTTGCACAGCTCCATCTTTCAGTCTCTTCCTTTCAGTAATCTCATGCTGTCCTTTTAAAAAAAATATTTGAATTGTCTAATAGCCTTATGTTTGTTCAAGAGGTTGGCTCTAGTTAAGAATGGTTCTCTTGAAAATGTTCTGTAGAGGAAAAAAATGGCCTAGTAGTTGCAGCAGATGTGCTTTTCCATTATGACAAAGTTGCTTCTTCATAAACCTATAAAAATTAACTTTTACATAAGGCAATAATTCCATTCAAGGTTATTATTTTCCTTAAGCTATTAAGCCCTCCTTATCTTTTTCAGGTTCCTTTGCCCTTAGTTTCAACTTATTTTTAAGGACAGCTCTAGCACACACAAAGAAGCACATAAAGACACTTCTGATCTGTCTTGATACAGGAATCTTCTTAAAGTGACCTTTGTTTAAATATTCTATTGACTACAGCTCTTGAATTTTCTGCCAGTCCTGTGGCACGCTTTTCAGTTTTCACAAGGCTGCATCTCCACTGTGACTCTCCTGGGCATGTTCAGACCTGAGAAGTAAATTAGCCCAAGGACCAAACACCAGTAAGTTTTGAGCTGTAGTCTTATTTTCTGCTTACTGTTTTTTCATCAATAATTTGTGTATATACTTGGTATGCTGAAATTTGTACGTAACAGTTCTGTTACAGGAGGAAATACTGACGGTGCATCTTTTTAATTGAAGAGTTTCTCTGTATGAACTTTGACACAAGGTGGTGGAATGAAGGTGTACGATTTAGTGATTTGGTAGTAGCATGAATGAAAAATGTCAAGCAAGAAATGACAGTTAAGCTAAAAACCTTCCAAACCTATTTGGATTAATCCTATGCCTTTACAGGAAAGAATTCTGAAGGAAAATGATACCTGTCTCAACTCATTGCTTGCAGTAGAAGGAGCCATATATTTTGTTTGCCATCTCATTTTACAGACGTACAGCACTTCTGGTGAGTAAATGTTAACAGCATCATTAGAAATTGAAATCATAGGTGTTCTCTAGTCTTTGAGTTAAGTTCTAAGTGTGATGATTTTTCAGGAGTAGAAGGTGTGTAGAGTCAGGTGGATTATCTAGAGGCTGAAGAATTTTGTAGAGCTCTAGTAACATTTTTAACCTTATGTTAATAAGCAAAGATACTTCACTTATTTTGAAAGCTGTAGTTTCAGTCAGAAACAGTTAATGAGATATGAGTGCACTTAAAGCATTAAATTTTACCAAAATATTGAAATATAGACTTGAGACAGGCAGCACTTGCGTGTGTTTGTGTGCAGATGATGGAAATACCTCCTTTAGTTTTGCCATAAGATATGTGAATCAGCTGGGAGTAAGTGACACTCCACTATGCAGGTTTACTGTGCATCTGCTATGATTTTTTTTGAGGGCTGCAGGTTTTCTGCTTTCCACATTTCTCCTGAACCCTCTGTATGTCATTACACAACTGAAACAGAATACATGATGGGCTGTAGGAAGATGCAGCATTATTCCATCTGTGGGAGAAAAAAAAAAAGATCACTTAACTTGCTCTTAGCTTTGTTATTTGAGATTCACAAGATCTCTTCTCACTTGAAAGATAAATGTCAAGTTCCCACAGAACCCATCCCTTATTCTCTTTAAATATAATGGAAAACATTTGTCTGTGGCAGTTGGTGGGTTTTGTATTTTAATGTTATAATATTGATGAAATTAAAGTTCTCTGTTTTAATGTTATTTACTACAAAAGTCAATTGCTTAATCAGAAGCTGATTCCTTTAGGCAGAAAATATGCTTCCTCAAATTCCAGGCTTGAGGGGTTTGTTAAGTTTATCCTTTTGAAGTTGGATAACTTATATTCTACATCTTAAACTTCACTAGCCTCCCTCAGGATTTCATTAATAATATTAGAAATATTAACTTGTTTCCAGACTCGTGTGCTCTCCTGTGCCACGTCTGTTAACATGTGATACTGGTATTGTTCTCAGTTTTCTCAGCTGCAATGAATAGTCAGAGTGCATCTTGGAGAGCTGAATGACAGCCTTCCTTGGTTAGGTCTTTTAATTCTGCTGAAGTTAGCAGTTGTTGGTGCTACGTTAGTGGATTATTTTGATACTATGTTTCCATGTACATATGGAAATAAATACCTATTCTGTGAAAACAGTAAAATCTTTCTGGGTTTTGAATTTTCTTCAAAGTACTTTGTCTATTGTTAGCACTACGTTGGACATCATTTTAGTATCTCTAGAAGGGCCATATGTGACATTATGGTATCACCAAGGTTGGAAGAGACCTCACGGATTGAGTCCAACCTGTCACCACAGACCTCATGACTAGACCATGGCACGAAGTGCCATGTCCAATCCCCTCCCGAACACCTCTAGGGATGGTGACTCCCCCACCTCCCTGGGCAGCACATTCCAATGACAAATGACTCTCTCCATGAAGAACTTTCTCCTCACCTTTAGCCCAAACCTCCCCCGGCGCAGCCCGAAACTGTGTCCTCCTGTTCTGGTGCTGGCCGCCTGGGAGGAGACCAACCCCCACCTGGCTACAACCACCCCTCCGGTAGTTGTAGAGAGCAATGAGGTCACTCCTGAGCCACCTCCTCTCCAGGTCAAACAATCCCAGCTCCTTCAGCCTCTCCTCACATTCACCTAAGGTGATATCCTGTGTCTTCTAACTAGGGATTAACTATCCATTTGCATTATGAAATCAAATAAACAGTTGACAGAATGCATCATGTTAAATTTATGCCAGTTTTCTCTTGGCTTTCCTCTGCAGGAAAAGCCAGTTTTGTACAGAACAGATTGTTTGCAATCATACACTGTGATTTCATATTCAGCTGATTTATGTTAAATCTGAGTTGTTTGCTCAAAGTTTATGTACTGTTAGGTAAAGACATTATGAAACCTCAACACTGCCAACTCCTCCCAAAAAACCCAAACAAACAAACACAACCTAACCCACCCCCAAAAAAAAAACCCAAAACACCAAAAAATCTCAGGAATAACCAATTCCCTTTAAATCCTTTTATTTAATTTAAAAAACGTTTTCTTCACCTAGTTCTCAATACATGAATTTTACTGTATTTGTTCTTGTGATCTTTGTTGAATTCAGCCTACACAGTCTGTTGGATTTGGAATGCAACTCAAACCAGAAGTTTAGTTTGAGCTGAAATGGCAGCTACTAAAGAGTTCATCAGAGGAGCTGTTTTGGAAGGAGAAGTGTCCTTTTATTAGCAGATTTGAGAAAGAAAGGTGTCAGGAATAATCTTGAAAGAAATTAATAAGAGAAAGGGAAGTTTGAAAGGGAAGTTTGCAGATTATGAAAGAAAGTAGATAGGACTGTAAGTAAGATAAAATTGTTTGTGTGCACATCATGGTTTTCAAAATTTGAAGCAAAGCTGTGCTAACTCATAGCTAGTAGCGCCAACATCTCTTATGAATACAAACCAAAGAGGTTTATGTAGCTCTGGTACAAAGCAGATGGATGGATGGGACTTCAGAATACCTTATCCCCATCCACTCTCCCCTCCTCCATCCTCATTCTGAATGTGTCTGGAGAATTAAGTTTCAGATGAAATAATTGTCTTACAAGACATTACATAATAAAGTCAAAGATGAAGGAGAGTTTATCCTGTCCATGACTTCTTTTCCTTTATCAGTATGATTCAAGCCTGTGTTTCTTGAACAAGGAGAAACAGTAGTTCATGCCTCCTCTCTTTACGCTCCCTGCATTGTTGGCTTGGTCTCTTCTTAGACAAGATCCTTCCCTTGCATGCATGTCTAGGACTATGTATATTGTACTAAAGCAGATCTGTATAGCTGAGGCTGAAATCCATAGATCAAGTCTTTAGGAGAGGAGACAAAAGCTTATATTTCACTCTATAGTCTCTTATGGAAAAGAATGTTGCCATTAAATTAAATATTGCTAGGTAGTTGATTCTATTGCCTCCTCTCCTTTCTAGTCTTTCCTGTTTATTCTTTAACAAGTGTAAAGTAAAGGTGGGCTGAGTTTTAGGAGAAACTCAAGCATGATTGGCTCAGTTGCCAAATTCTGATTTACATAGCTGCTGATTAACCAAAAGTTGGTCTTGTTTATAGGCAGCATTCTGGTGCTCCAATGTCAAACAATTATCTACTGGATCTGTGGAGATCACTGTTGGGGGGTTGTGTCTGAGTGTCAGTGTAAATATCAACAAAAAGGTGAAATGTCTGTTAAAAGTTACCACTCTCAACCAGCTGTTTAGGCATAGTATCATGACAATTTGTATTTGCTATACTGTAGAAATACTGGCAAATGTAGAACAATCAGTAGTGGGTTAAATTAGGAAACACTGTATTATGTCATGTACTGTACTAGCTAGGTTTATCTCTTTATCATCTTGTTCTCATTCCAAGATGAAGTGGAAACTGGGCAGAGAAAGATTAATAGTCACCAAGCAGGGACACAGTGATTGGAGTGATGTTGCATATGTTATGGTAGTTCCAATTATTCCATTCAACAGCAGAATTTGATTGTATATCTGCATTTTGGAGAAGTTTTCAATTTGTCATTCCCTGTGACTAGGTGAAAGTTGCTCATTTAGATCAACCAAATTTCTTTATCTGGATAATTCTGCTTCCTGTTTAATTTCTGAAGACAAAGTAGAGATTGTGTTTGAGAATGGAATTAGATGTACACAATGATTTTGCATTATTCTATGGCCATTTAGGTGAAAAGAAAGGCAAGACAGGGGTTGTAGACCTTAGCTTTATTTATTCACCTGAGAACTCTGATTATAATATGATTTTGATTGTGACTGAAGCACAATTCAGTTGCTTCACTGTTCACTATCAGTCCACTGTTTGGCCCTTCTGCCCTTTGCTCATAGAAGACATCAAGGGTTGAGAATTGGAATTTTGTCACTGTTCATTAAAATCCTTGATCTTATCCTTCTGCTTCTTTGAGGAATGGTTCCATGTGTTGTCTTCTGGGTGTAAAAAAACCCCACTACTAAAGCAGTACTTGTACTAGATATTTAATCACTTGTTACTAGGTACTGCTATCACTTAGCTTAGCAGCCTTCTCCTTCACTGGGGTGTGAATAAGCTATACACTTCCAAAAATTGCTTTAACTCATATCTGCTTCCTAGTTGATAGGAAGTAGATTGTTCTCCTGCAACAGTTAAGACCTATGTTTTTTGATAGGTAATTGCTGACCCACTGCATTCCTAATTGCTGATTTGTATTCTGACCTTGTGAACTCTGGAAGCCTTGTAACTATGTTCTGCTCCCCTGCTCAGGATCAGAGTTTAAATGTAAAGACCTAAGTTATGAATAATATTTCCACTTAGAGTGAAACTATTTAACTCATGTGGCTGCTAACCATTTTAAGAAGGTAACAAACATAACACTACCTTTCTGTTTCAAAAATCATTTGCTAATCTGGAAACTTGGCCCTGCTCAGTAAAGGTCAAATGGACAATATGATGCTTCTGCACTCAACCACACATGACCTGTTCTCAAAATCCAAAGAGAAGGTTTAAATAGGAAGTATTTAGCATCTATGAACTGTGAGCTTATTCTGCCCAGCAGGCTGATGTGCTCTGGATCTAAACAAATCGGTCTCTACTTGATCTTCTGCACCTCATGATTTTTGACATCACCATACATTAATTTGGATTTTTATGGAGAATTCCCCTGACTGTGGGAAAAACATGACAAGGCAGTAGCAGCCTTGACAGGATTGTATTGTGTTAACTGTAAAATTCTGTTTTTCTCCCACTGCTGTAGTTCTAGGACTCCTTTTATCATTTTGGTATTTAAGTCATTCTTGCATAGTGTTTTCTTTTTGTTAAAGCATCAGTAATCCCTTCACTTATCTATAAAGGAGAAAATGATTTTGTTACCATGTGTGTTTGATTCTGTCTTTCTCAAGTCTTATCACCACAAAATACAGGGGGAAAAAAAGAACCCTTGGAATAAAAGTCTTTAAAACTCTGACTTTTTCCTAGCAAGTACTCATGCTATAAAAACTGTTACAGAAAGAGTTTAGTTTTTGTAGTTTTCTGTCTTAACGTATCATTCAGGAAAAGAGTATCTTCACATCTCTTAATGGTGTGATAGCTTTCAAATGTATTGTTGTCTGAACCGTTGATTAAACAAAGTGGTGCTGATTGCAGCAGGGTGGCTAAACGTGGACAGAAGTAGCTGTTGCAGCCTGCTCACTAAGAAGTCATTTATCAAAGTTTTATCTGATTTCAGAGGCATTAGATTTATCAGTCACAGTTTATAAATGGCATGTCATCAGGATCAAACCAAAGCAATACCTTACTCAAGCGCTGCTGTAAAGCAAGTGTAAACATCTTCTGCAGATGTACTGTGTCCTTGCACTAGGAGGTATGTCATGCAACAAATATTTATAGCAACCTTTAGTATTTTGTTTGGTTCTAGAAATATTTTGTTGTTGTTTTGGTGGTCAAAGTTTGATTCCTGGTCTTTACCCAACGCAAAATTGTTCAGGATTTCTCTTTTGGTGAGAAGTTCATAGTCATTCTGTACAATGTATAGAAAGAGAAAAATTGAAGGTGTCGGGGCCAGCAGGTCGCTGAGTGCCAGGAGGTGGCAAGGGTCAGGGTGGCAGGCCAGGGCTCATCTAACCACCAAGGAGCAGAGCAGCCAGGAGCAGCCCCAGCCAGGAGCATGGGGTCACCTCCCTAGGATGGAACAAACTGAGGATCAGGCTGGATGTCAGCCTGCTGGGTGGGGGTTAGGACCAGGCCTAGTGAGAAGAATTGGTGTTAAAAATGGCTCTGGCATGGCCAGACAGCACGAGGGAGCCTCAGAGCCCTGATGGCAGATCTTGATCCCACTGAAATGAGCAGTTTATCCAGATTGTTTCCAGACCGTACCTATTTATCTCATGAGAAGGGAAGTTAAAGGCATACAAAATAACACCACATAGTTCTATAGAAGCGTTAACTGATGTACATCCAAACAAAACAAAGCAAAATAACCCCTACAACTACAACAACAAAAAAGGGATTTAAATAAAGACTGCCTGATCTGAGAAATAAACCGGCTGTATATCCCAGCCTGAGAGTCTTTTGAGTTTGACTGTTTGGGAGATGAAACCAATTGAGATTCAAGTGCAATATGGAAGGAATTTTATTAAACATATAAAAATCCACTTGAGGCTAAATTGACCTTGGTGGTTCTTTAACCAGCCTAAGAGGAAAAAGTGCTAAAGCCCAAATAAGACAGACAGAAGTTCTTGCGTTTTGGGGTGTGTTCAAAAATTTCAACACTCAATTCTGTATTTGCAAATTTAAACCACAAATTGTTTATCAAGGGTGAGAAGATAGTTTTGGAACCTTGAAAGCATGTACAACTTCTTTAAGTGATTACGAAGGTAAATCTTATTGTCTGAGGAAATGTCTTCTGTGCAGCTATTTCTTTTATTGCTGTGCTCAATGTGAAGGCATTACTCATTTAATAAATCCTACTGTATCTCTAAGTCTGTGTAGGCTGATATAAATATCTCCAGTTATGTCATATTACCACCTTTGTACAGCTAATGCTACGCTCTTGATGACTGGTGGCTGATAAATGCAAAACCTCATTTGGTTTGTGAGTGATTGAACGCTAACACTGTTTAGATTTCTTAATATACTTGTATTAGCATGAATAAGTAATGAGCATGCCAGGCTTTTTTGAATATTTGATTGTATCTTTATAATGGATTTGTGTCTCTCTCTTTGTGCTAATGTCATTGTAACTTTGCTGGTGTCATAACTCCAAACCCTAGCAATCGATCTTTATCAGAATATCTTAAGTCAATTACCCTTTCATGGCCAAATTACTGTGTCATAATACTTTTCTTATAAAAGTATTCTGCATATTGCATTTAGGATACAAATAGGTACTAATTCCATCCACAGTATATTTCTCATTTCCTCATTGTAGCCTCTATTAGTGTATTGATCAGTGATTTTTGTTCTACTGTCTCTATAAGCATACATTAAAGCTTTGCTTAATCCTACTGTTTATTAATAGACTATATGACCCATATTACTCAAATTCAGCCATCTTTCCTGTGCCCTACACTTCTGCTACTTCTTAATTTTAAGCTATAATATTTACAGTTTCTTGGAAATCATCATCCATCATTTTGGATAGTAATTATAGCATGGATGGGATATTGCCTGGGTGTGCGTTGTTCTGCCTCTGCACGTATGAATATATGCTCCTGATCTAAGGTGCCAAATTTACCTGAGTCACCTCTGGAGTGATATTTTGGATTACGGAAATTTCAGAACTTGTTCTGTGAATTTCAGTTCCTAGCAGACTTAAAATAGTGCCACTTCATGGCAGATGTTGGACCCATTATTCTAGAAATGCAGAGAATATTTGCTGTGTGGTGCCACATGTTTTGTCTTTACACTGCATCGCTAGTATAGCTGAAACATACATCTAGCTGCTGTGCTCCATTACCTACTTTTATCAGAGGAACCAGTACAAGCTGGAATACAGGACTACTGGAGGTGGATGTGTCCCTCCCCTTTAACACCAGCTAGTCAAAATGCTTCCGATTTTAAAGCTATATTAATCAAAATTCCCTAATAATAATGTAAACCAAGATAACTTGGTGATGAGATACAAACAGAATTGCTGAAAGAGAGGAAAATCCCCACAAAATGGGATTAAAATAAATTACACCTACCTGCCAGAATCTAGGAAAGAGATGGTCCTGTTCTCCTATTTTCCTTCTTGGTTGACTGACGTAGTGTCTTTTGGGTTAAAACAAACTTCACACAGTCCACTCTGATTCTGAGAAAATGTCTTCCTGTCTCTGCTACAAGGCTTGGATCTCCTTCATGCTGATGACAGACCTCCTTTTCTCTCTGAAAAATTTCAGTCTGTCTTTTACTGCCAAGCTATCCTCCTGCTATCCCCACTGTCCTGCTCCAGGGGCCCTGCAGGGCCGAGTGCTCAGGCAGAAGCTTCCTTTCCTGGTGTTGCACAAGGTTCAGTCTTATCACAGCTCTCAGAGCAATGTAGTATTTCACTTTGCTGCTCACAGAATATCTTAAGCATACCTTCTGAAGTCCTTACATAGCAAACTGAAGAAATCCATTAGATTTTTCTCTTTGTCTTAATGTGTCATGCTGCAGGATGGGTACAGCTTCTTGGTCTAATTTGTGACTGAAGAAGGGGGCAGGATAATGTTAATAATGGTGATTTATTTTTTTTTTAATGTTATGTAATGGAGGAGATTGTTGTGATTAACAAAGGAGAATCTGAGCAAAAGGCCTTTGTGCTCCAAAGTATTACCCATTTTTGCTGATAGGAATTAAAATGCTTTCTGGAAGTTTGGTCCTTGTTTTCTTTCTGTTTCCTTGCCAGGAGAATTCCATGCAGATCCATCACTGGTTTCCCACAGAGCTGAAACGTACTATCAAGGTGTGTCAAGATAAGCCTACAATATTGTTGCAGAAAGCAATAATGAACATGTCTGGAAATGTCTCTGACTTTCACAAACTTATCAGTGGTTAGTCTGTAGATGAAACCTTCCTCACCTCTTTTCTTTTACTTCACCTTCTCTTTGGCTAGCAGTCTCCAATCCCAAATCATGTTCACAGTATCTGTGCTCCCACTTACCCACTATTTATTTGGTCCTCTTTCCCATGAATCTTTATTCTATGTATTTATGTCTCACTTTTTGGACACAAACAGCATGCTTGCTGGATCAGCAACAGTTCAAAGAGAGTTTTGCATATCTTGTCCTATCAGAACAAGCCATTTTGTAGTTTAGTAGAATTATGTGGGTGAATCAGAAGGGTCACATCTCCCTCTGTTTTTTCACAGAAGAAAATAAATGTGGTATAGTTCATACTGATGCCAAGTACATAATCATATTTCCCTCCTACTTAGGAAACCTTAGCCTCAGAATTTTATGCTAGATGAGCAGATGCATTACATGGGATGTTTTCCAGATTCCTTTTTAAAAATCTGAGTCACTCAGTGTTTGCCATGCAAAGTCCTTTACTCTGTAATAATGTCCTTAGACCATTTGACTACACACCAGGAAACGTGCTGAGCAAATTACTAGATTGAATAGCAAATTTTTAGTCATGTTCATCATTCAAGTTAACAAAGAAACATGGGCTCAAAAATATAAATTCTAAAAATACAATCTCTGTTAGCAGCTGGTTTTGAAAAAAGCCTGGTAGCCTTGCTTCACAGAATATGCACAGCCATGACCTACATGGTAGTATCATGTGGGCCAGCTCGGACGAGTTGAAGCTATCATAAACTAACTCATTTGAAAGTTTGATAAACAAAATTGACCCAGTGGACAGTTTCAGAGTATGCCTAATTGGACAAAATTTCAGTTATCACCTCGACTGTTCTGCAGCATTTTGTATTTGTTGCATTGAGCACCTCTTCATTAAGCAGGCTGATTTTTGTGGGCACCCTTTCTAACACAATGTGCTATGCAAGGAGTCATCACTGAGTTAGCTTAAAGATTGTCATCTTTAAGGAGTTATGGTTCAAGTAACATGAAGACATTTACTTTTTGTGGTTTACTACTGATACTTACTACATAGAATCATAGAATCAATAAGGTTGGAAAAGAGCTCAAAGGTCATCAAGTCCAACCTGTCACCCAAGACCTCATGACTACTAAATCATGGCACCAAGTGCCATGTCCAGTCCCCTCTTGAATACCTCCAGGGACGATGATTCTACCACCTCCCTGGGCAGCCCATTCCAATGGCTAACAACTCTCTCTGTGAAGAACTTTCTCCTCACCTCGAGCCTAAACTTCCCCTTGCGCAGCTTGAGACTGTGTCCTCTTGTTCTGGTGCTGGTTGCCTGGGAGAAAGGACCAACTCTCTCCTGGCTACAACCACCCTTCAGGTAGTTGTAGACATCAATAAGGTCTCCCCTGAGCCTTCTCTTCTCCAGGCTAAACAATCCCAACTCCCTCAGGCTCTGGACACATTCAAGAGTTTGCCCTACTCTGGACACATTCAAGAGTCTCAATGCCCTTCTTAAACTGAGGGGCCCAGAACTGGACACAGTACACAGTCAAGGCGTGGCCTAACCAGTGCTGAGTACAGGGGCACAATGACTTCTCTGCTCCTGCTGACATGATTAACATGTTAACAAAACATTTTTCACTATATTTTTTTGTCTTGAAACATCATGATAAGCATGTAGCTCACAAGAAGACTTACAAAATCCAGTTTTATACTGCTGTATCCACATACATATCTCTCCTTTCACATCTGCTTTGTATTTTTGCATTTTCTCAGCACTTTCTGAGACACAATTCCAATTGTGGTTTTATTAAGTGAGCTAGAAATAGATTGCACTAGGCGCAGGTGAAAGCAACATCTGGCTTGCTAGGCTTATGATTGTCAGAGAGTAAGGATGACTTTACTCTCAGATGTAATGTTTTGTCTCTGGTCTTCAGAAAATGAAAAAAACACAGAATTTTATTCAGGGCTCTTGGGCTAAGAAAGGGCTTTATGAGGATATACCCTTAAAGAAATTCTTATTTAGTACTTTCACAAAGAGTAACAACCAAAAAATTAAGAAATCTGATCTTTTATCAAAAGGTATAAGGTGGAGATTGTATCCTAGAAATAATATACCCTTTTGTTGGCTACTTCAGGTTTTTAAAATGAAATTGTTTTATTTTTCTTTGAAAACTGTCTTGATGCCACACATTCATAAGTTGGAAAATATTTGATCCAATAGTATGTTAGATACATTAAGTTTGAGAGCTAGTGGCTCTAGGAGCTTATTTTATAAATATATATATATATGTATATGTATCTGTATCAAACTTGGCTGGATGAGCAAAGGACTTTTTTCTCAAGTTTCTTGGCATAGAGATTTCTCCTGTATGTGTCCTGATTGAAAATTCCTTCTCCTTTTGATCACTGAAAGGCCATTATTAGTGCTTCTTTTACTCTCATGATATAAAAGCATTTTGGGAGAAGTTAATTAACAATCTGTCCTTTTCCATATTCAGAGGTTTTTAAAATCTGTTTAGTTCTTGGGGAAAGCATATATTAAAATAGAATATTGCATGGAAAAGCCACCTACAGATCTTACTTCTGAGATAAAACACCCCGTAAAGGAGGCAGTGATTTGCTATCTCTTTTGCTTGGGATGTATACTAGGCATTTCCATGGTGATTAGTGTTTTATAAATGCCAGAGATAAATGGTCACAAGAAACTGCTGCAAACAGCAATAAGTATTGAAGTAAAGGCTTAAACAATCCTTTCCCTACCAGCTTCCTCTTGCGATTCATTTTCTTTGAAACTGCACTTGTGGGCCTACCTGACCAAGCTGAAAAGCTCATGTAGATCTTACATTCTCTTCTAACTACCTGGCACTTCTATATTTTAATTTTATTGAAAGTATGTATCACCACTCAGTGGCTCATATTATATCAATACACTTATTATAATGCTGGCAGCCTTCATGATCAAAATGTGCTCACTGTTTTGGGGTAAAAGTCATAATAAGCCTACAAATAATGGAAATTATAATGACACCTGCCAATCACTGAAGCCTTGCTTGCATGTGCAGTCCTGCCTGGAATCCAGAATCTGTTTCAGATCAAGTCACTTTGATTGGCAGTGTGCACTGCTTGCTCTGTGCTGGCTGGCAGATTCCCAATAAATCATATAAAGTTGGAATGAGAATATTGTTGGCACCTGTTGAGTGCTGTAAAGTCTGTTTTACTTGTAAATCACAGACTATGGACAACTGACCAAAGCCCATACTGCACAGCTGGTGCTGTGACTGAGCATCTGATTCCTATTTATTTATCCTGTGATGACAGTGTTGTATGCAAATTCAGAACTCCTCTGTGTGAAAGTCCAACTTTGCCAGTTCAGAATCAACACTTGCATCCCATTGCTGGTCTAATCATGCTGTGTGGGAACATTTTGCCATCTTATGAATGAAGGAAATGTTTGTAACTTCAGAGTTCTCACATTCTGAACTTCCATTTTGTCTGGTGTGAAGTAGCAATAGTAACATAAATGTTTTACCTGTTTCAGCTTCTTCTTCTGATGTGTTTTTATCTTCATCATTTTATTGTGGGTACCGTAAGACTTTTAAGCGTGTTCCAAATGTCGTGTTTTTGTACGGTTTAATCACTGCTAGGATTTGAAAGACTGTAACAAACCAATCAGTCTTATATCTTTCCTGATTATTAAACTTTTGATGTGATCACCTTGTAAGCTTAAGGTTTTGAGGCATTACTAAGGAAAATAAAAATTGCCTCATCTCTTGAGATGTCGACGTGCTCGACATTAATTTGCACAGTGGTTTGGTTTTTTTTTTTTATATATTAAAGTTTTCTGAAGATATGACAAGTGATTATTTCTTTAAGTGTGTACTCTCTCCATTATTAAATTGATTATTCAAATATCATTTTAAACAAGAGGCCAGATGGCAATATTCCAGTATTTGTTGCTACTAGCAACCACAAACCCCAAACTGAATGATTTTCCCATTTTTTTCGCTGTGGATGAAGGCATCTCTTCATTTTATGTGCAATAAAAAGACTCTACTGCTAACCAGTTGAAAAACAAGGTTGCTACAGTAATGCTTTATAAAAATAATAAAATAATTCACTGATGCTCTGTTACACTTGATGACCTCATAACATACATGATCTATTTCTAAGTTCACTAACTTAGTTACCAATTATAATTTTTAGTTAGGATATTATTGTCATAAGAGGAAGGCTATTTCTTTTTTTAAACTTGCTCAGATTATGAGACTCTAATTAACAAGATTATGACTATTGGGAGAAAGTATAGGGAAAAACTAAATTAGTCTCAGAACCTAATTTACCTGATGGCTGATACCTGTGATTCAAATAAAAGAGTAAAGAGTAAACTGTAAGGTGATGTAATAATCTCATCTAGAAAATGGCAACTGGTGAATGAGTGCTAATGTCTCCTGTGAAGTATCTATGATCTGAAAAATAGGGACACAACCAATATCTAGAACTTACTCCAAGTCTCTTTTAGCATTTAGTAGGTCCACAACTGACCATTTCAGCTAATTAGCCGAAAAATGACAGTAAGGCAAGGAATATCTGGATCTCCTCCTTAATAATAACTTGCAGTGTAACTATAAAAAGTGATGTCAGTATAGCTCATTAATTGGTATCAGCGAAGAGATAATAACAATAACAAAGATAAATATGTAGAAGCAACTTTTTCATATAATGGGCTGGTTTGCATACAACTATTTTCTTCATGTGTGTACTTAAAAATACCTAAATATACGTGTTTCCTAAGTATGTGTATGCTTGGCACTGCAGATAGAAAAGCCGAGTATTTTGATGACACCTGAGGGAAACTTTATTTTGGCCATAGTGTTAAAAGGCTTTGACCTCCGTTTGTTTTGTTACTACTTGCTTGTCCTTGGATCCTTATGAAATCAGTAGTAAGACTCTCACTGAGTGTGGTGTGTAGTAATGGCCCATTTTTCCTTGCTTGCTCTTTAGGCAATGGCATTTTTGGTCAGTGACCTGCGTTTCTGTATAACTGTAGACTTACTATACATTGAGTGTTAAATGTAATTTGTTTCTTAACCTGGGTAGGAGATGTGAAAAATGGATCCTAAATAACACGTGTTACTCAGGTTAGTTAATGCACTGGCAGAAAGATCTAAGAGGCTGAAGTAAAGAGGCTAGCCCAAGAAATGAGATAGGACAGACAAATACGAAAGTACCCTTTTGTTATTTATTCAATTTAACGAGAGATTTTAGTAAGTTGGAAAAAAAAATCTCACAACTAACTTTTGAAATCAACTGCTTGGTTAATGATAAACATATTCAGCCTCATAATCCAGTGACTATTTACCCTCTGGTAATTTCAAGAAACAAATATTAGTTTATAAACGCTGTGATGGCAAAATGTACTAGCATCCATGTTAAGTTTCTAATCAAACATTGCAAAAATTCATTAATCAGTGTTTCATAGTTCATTACAGTCTGACTAATTTTGAAATCCTTCACATAAATTGATTAAATGTCTTCAGTGTTCAGATAAATGGGCTTTTGTCTTAAGCATCCTTTACTGTGAAGTCCATATTTCTCCAGGATTGAGTTCTGGTAACATTTGACTGTCATGTCTGACAGTTGCCATTTCACCCCCTTCTTCTTCCTTTGCTCTGTATTCTGAATATCTCATTGACCAATTGTGAGAAAAATGTGCATAAATCTTTTTTGAGGCATAACAGATCATAGTTAGAAAGTACTCCATCATCTACTGGGGTCAGTCAGCAAACCTTCTCCCCTCCCTCCCTTCCTCCCCCCAATTTAAGAGATTTTTTTGCTATGTGAGAATGTGGCATACAGACACGTGAACCTGTACCTCAGGTTGCTGATCAAGTCTTATATTACACAACAGAATACATGTGAAAAATGCTTCAGGGGCAAAAACTCAGCTGTGCCTTAGTGCACAGGGATGCACTGCTCTCCCTGTATCCGTAGCCTATTGCAGCTACTGTTTGAATGCCAACTTCCAATATGGATGAATACATGCAACTCTGTCCTCCTCCAAGGCAGAGCTCCTCTCACTGGGGCTTCTTGAAAGAGATTCTGGTTTCACTAAGGCTTGTATTGGGACTCCAAATCTTACAGTTTTATGTGAGAGTGTGATGGAAGAATCATTCATGTTCTGGATAAGATATGACTAAACCTGATTACACAAGCTCAAAGAGCATCAGCTTAATCTTTACCCTTGGCAATGGCTGCTGGAAATATGTCCAGAGCAGAAATAAGATTGCTGTAGTTCTGAAGGGAATGAACTAAAAATAAGCAATCATGTTCTACAAGAATCTACGGACATGGAGAGTAAAATATTCCAAATGCCTTAATTTAGTCTGTTGTGTAGAAGAATCGTTGATCCAAAAGTGTCTAAAAAGGTGTAATTTGGTGGAAAATCAGCTTTATCCTGGATTATAAATTATGAGGTAAAAGAACAAGAAGGAAAAAATCATATAAAAAGGAGTTTTGTCTATAATTAATTTCTTTGTGTGCTGGATTTCTTTTCCTCCTCTCATCAGCCTTTAGCGTATTAAACAAAAAAAAAAAAAAACAAAAAAATCAGTTAAATCTGTCTTATGTGCTGTAGACATTAGTTCAATTTGAATTAATTTGGTTTGGAAATTAAAGTAAACTAAAGGGAATTTGCCAAATAAAACCAAGACAATCTTTGTGATCCCACAGCGATTTAAGTACTTGTTATTCTCATTTACACTGGCAAGTTTGATCTGAATTAGCTAAGAGGGGCTGCACATCTAACAAAGCATTTAACAGAAAATTAAGAGAAAGTGTCTTTATACTGAAACCATTCTTGGGGACTGCAAAAGAATGCTTTCTGAAAATAGTGTCAATGAGCTAATAAGAATTATTCTAAAAGCTTTTGTTAGACTTTGAGTCTAAGCAGCTGACATTAGACGAGGAGTAGCTATGTAAATCCAACTTGAGTTGCCATTATTAACCATTAATCTTAAAATAGATGAATCCATAGACACTGGAATCATACACTCATAATTTAATATAAATGTATTAGACTTGCTAATAATATTCTGCCAAGGACTGTTTTAAGCATCTGCAAAAACCACAGACTAACTCGCAGTAATAACATAATTTTAGACAGTATCTGAGTTTGGGGAAATATGTTTTATGTTACAGATTTTCAAAAGATAAAAACATTCTTTAAATGTTCTCCTTATGCTTCTATTGTATTTTTACTTTATAGCTGGTGATTTCTACTTTTGACTAGCTAATGGGAACGTATTTTTCCTCTGTATTGCTATTACCTCTTCCTGCTACTTTCCAGGTCACTAATTTTTCTGCTTAGAGTTCATTCTGCTTAGACCGATATGCTGTCTTTTTTAATGAGGTTATTTCTGGGTTATTAGCCTTCCTGTTTTATGATACCTTATATGAAAGATCTAATTGATGTAAATCAAACATAGCTTGCAGAAGAAAATCAAAATGATCTTTTAGATATTTTGTAGGTTCATGTGTATCTCAGAAATTTTGTATTTAAAGGTACTTTTTGGACAAGAAAGTTATATGTGGCTAATAAGACAAATAAATCTTTTTTTATTCATACATTAACAGGTTCAAAGAAGTGGAAATTGAAGAAATGCATTGGCATTTTGGTTTGCTGAATAAGCTTTAGATGGAAATTACTCTGAAAAGTATGTAGTGGGAGGGGTTTAATTGTACAGTTCAATAACCTCAGCAGCATTTTTTTTATTGAAGCGTTGTTACATAAGCCGTTAAGCTTTAGGTTAATTTTTAGTGTTATTTTTCTGGTTCTCTTTAAGAGCAGAGTTTGGAAATACAACTAAGACTATGCTATACCTTGTTAACGCTTTTAAAGGGATTGCCTTTTTAGAATTATTTTTGTTGTATATTTTGCAGTCCAAAGGGTTGTGTTGTGATGCTACACATACTAAAAGCATATCGTTTTCCAGTCGTTTTGCTTGTGGCAATCAGTAGCACCAAAAGAACTTCTGCATATACATTAACATTGTGTTGAAAGTAAAATATGATTTTTTTTTTTTTTTTTTATTCACATTGGCTTTCCCCTCCTTTGCAATGTGATTATTTATTTTTTTTACCTCAGCTGAAGTGTCCTAGTTTAAAGATACATGAGTGACCTTTATGTATACCAATTTATATTCTGTGTTACGTGTGCGTGTTTTACATAATACACACACAAAAGACATGTTGTTTCTTGAGCAAATACCCGGCACAATACACTCCAGTTTACCTACCTGTGAATATTTAGGTTTGTAGTGCACTGGGATTTAAAGTTGCTGAGGTTTTTTTTTCCACTTTTGCCTCTGTCTTTAGGATTGGGGTATATAGCAGCGTCAATCTCTGCTGCCATACTTCAGTTCTATTTAACACACATACAGAACTGGTTTTCCTGCAGACAACTGGGACAAAATCCTATTTTTAAGAAGCTAGCATTTTGTGGTTGTCAAAGCCACACATGCATTTCAACAAGTACAGTTAGATGTGTTAGGTTCTAATGTGGTCATTTCGAGTACGTTTGGACATTACAGCTGTAAATTAATGGCATTAGTTTCAGTGGCATAGTTTTCCCCAAAGCTGCTGCATCGTTCGTGAGTTTCAAAAGTATTGACGTTGTTGTTGTTTAAAATGTTTAGTTTGAACTGCGGGCCTCAAAGAGTTTTTTCCTTTTGAACTTTTATGGTTTGCACTGAAACAGTAACGAGAAAGCATAATAATTCTTTGTATTTCTTCAATATTTAAGATCATTCTTGTTCATAACTCATTGTCTGCCTTTTTGCGACCCAAGCTTTTCTCTCCTGCTTTGATGTAATGGCCACTAACCATCAGAGCTCATTCTGCTGTAGAGTGGAGTTGCACAGCAAGAGTGGCATGGCTAGCCACTGCTGCTGTCTTACCCTTGCAGGTCATAGCAGCCTGCAATAGAAGCAAACCAGTACCCAATCAGTAGAGATGCCATAAAGATATACTAGATTTGGCTATTTGTCATACATGAAAGATAGCATCCAGTCAATCTTTGTTTCCTACTTTCTATACTTGTTCTGTTGCCCTGGGCTTACAGGAGACTTCTTTTGTTTCTGGTTTTGAAGTTATGAAGAGATGATATTGTGCTAGCACAGATTTTGCTACATGCAATGGTGATGAGTATTAACCATCAAATAGTTTGTTGTGCATTTCTTCAAGGTTAAGAATGAAGGTAGTTTGTTGTAGTAGAGGAATCTAATCACATATCCTCACAGAGTAGACCATTTCACGAAGAGAGCATAGATGCCTGGTGCTCCTTGCCCTGCTGTGCACTGGGAGATGTATACTTTTTCCACACTGCAGATTTTAAGAGGCTGAAACTCCAAAAGTGATCATGTAGCAATTTTGGTCTTTTAAAACAACAAAGAGGCTATTCCCTTTCATCTGTATTCTAGTCCTGGATATGTGCAGATGCTTTAGGGCTCTACATTTAAATGAACAGAGGATTTGTGAGGTTCAGACACTTTGGGTTTGATTCTTACAGCAGTAGAACAGGTGTGATAATTCCAGAAATCTGCCACTGGTGTTTCACCTGCTGCTAGAAAGACTTTTGTCTTTTGGTAATCAAAGTTTCAGCTAAAATTGTGGACATTTGGAAGGAATCCTCAATTTCAATATGTTTCTGTTCCTCTGAAGGAAATATTTAACATCAGGGGCTTGTTTGTAAGTTCTTTAAAATATTAAAATGTTTGTGTGAATGCCTCAGGACTTCCAAGGTCAGTGGTGAATCTTTTTTTTTTGTTTGGATACAAAAGAGAGGAAGGTGGTTACTGAATTTATGAAAGTGCTTTAACATTTGCTTTCCCAGGTGTGTGAAATGGCTGGCACTTACTTCCAGGTCTGTATCATAATCTAATAAACCTTTAATCCATAAGAGTCCTTAAACCACTCTTTCCAAGTAATTTAAACTGTTGTATCTGCCTGCCTGTAAAAGATGGATGGTATTACCATTCACCTGGGAACTACCTTCATTAATAAATTTGGATGAAATTCCATTCACACTCATCTCTGCCTGATACGGAATTGTGGAGAAGCAGCCAAAGGTGAAATTGTGGGGGAAGAGGAGTAAAAGAGAACACCTAACTTTACAGTAACAAAATGTTCCCTTTAGTTTTTACCATTCTGACATATCACTTTGTGCGGTTGTTCACTCTTACTACTGCAGAACCCAAAGTAGTTTTTCAGCGAGCTCTCTTAACATCAAATATGAATATTCTTTTCCCTCTGTTGATGGTAATTAAATGCAATAGAAATCATCCTGGACTTGAAAATGCAAGCCATGTTTTAGAACTGGGATGTATACTTTTAGAGCATGCATCTTTTTGTTCATTTATATTTCATGGGTATGTGAAATTCTGGGAATTCTGTCTCAGTTCTTCTGTGACTTGTGCACAAGCAAATAAAGATGGAAAGGCCTCATCTGGCTGCTAGTAATTATAATAATAGAAATCTAAAATGCCTCATCTGTTGCTTGACTGTTGAAAGCAAGATTTAGTAATCTGGAGCAGAACTAAAAATCAGATACCTTTCTTTTGTTCAGTCCCTTACTGAGCAGCAACATCAATGCAACATTTCATTTGTTGGTCTGTGAAATTGTTTAATTTGTGATTACAATGCTTTTAACTTCAGGAATGCATACCCTTCTCCAGTCAGTTAGCACCTCAGTGCCAAAGTGGAGCTTTTGGACCCTTCTCATGCTGAGTATTTTGCTGTGCATTGTACACACCATACTGTGTATTGTGCTTGTCCTGGCAAGGAGCCCTGTGGGAACCTTTCCAGACCAACAACATCACGAGTAATCTGGAGGAACTCACAAGTTAGTTGTCTGACTTGTGTGTTGATTTGTGAGCTAGAATAACCTTGGTTATATGCATGATGAAGATACCAGCAAAGTAATTTTCCTCTTCCAACATGCTGAATTTCATAAAATCTGTAAGAACTGAAATGGGAAGGACTTAAAATCTTTTCCATATTTGCTTGAAATTGTCCAAAGGTTAGATGGTTAGTGGCACCTCAAATATAGGCAGTAATGATTGCAGAAGCCTTGCTTTCTCAAGGAGCAAGGTGTTTGCTTCAGAAAATTTAGCAAATGGAAATATTCCTAAAACTTCAGAAAATAATTATCACTGCCCTTGATTTACATCTGCTAGAATGTGATCACTTCACCTCCCTTCCCACTCTGCATTCTGCTGCAGAAAAGACAGGAGAACGATCTGATGGGCATGCAAACTGTTTATTTTAGAACTTTAGCACCACTAATTTGGGTTCATGTACAAATGATGAAGGCTCAAAACAATTATGACTTTCATATGAAAGCAGATTCTACTTTCATTGAGTTTATACACTTAATGTGAATAATTTTATTTTTCTCAATATTTTCTAAAGCTTTCTATCAAAGATATTGAATGAGCTACATTCACCATGAATACCAACTAGTTCTTTACCCACTTACTGTTGGAATGTTATGGATCAATTTAGCAAGGGTGTTAAAAACCACCATTTTTATTCCCCTTGCTCCCTTTTCAAATCCCAGAAGATCAATTCTTATGCAGTCAGTTCAACATGTAGATGACCAATTTATGTCGTAATTCCTGAAACAGTATGTTTAGAATTTATGCTAGCTACAGCTCAACTGTGCTGAGCATTCCTGAATTCCTATTCTTCATTTGCATGTGTTCTGGCAGGAAACATTATTCTTTTTGTAAACCTGTCTTTCTAAAGTAATTAATTTGTATTTGGAACTTAAAAAAAAAATAAAAATATTTTAATTAGAAATTAGATTTATGCCAAAATGTTTCCTGAGATCTTGGATTTTCTTCCTGGTTTATATTGTGTGTACACTCCTTCAGAATGCTGTAGTAAATCCATGGTCATGTAACATGTTCTGCATCTCGTAGAGATACCCTGTGAAAGCCAATTCTACCTACTGGTTGTTTTTTCCCAGATTAGATTGGTTTACAAATTGGTCTGCAGTGTGAATTTCCTTCTCTGTTGTGCTCTTTTGTTAAGAGCTATCTTTTCATCATGATAAAACTTTTCTTTAAAACCGAAAATACTTAATTTCATTAATCTGTTTAGCAATACCAATATAATGAGCCATAATATTGATTTTTTAATTTTTTTTTTAAACTCAGGATTTAAAAATCTCTATTTCTTTCCACAGAATTAAATGCTTCAAACTTATACTCAACCTCCTTACCGTCCCCTCTTTAATTTAGTTGTTATAATTAGGCATTAACTGGTGTCGGTGGTATAGCCAGTTACAAGCCATTCTGTTCTGCTTGTCTTGATTATCACAGTTTAGATGTAAAGTAAATTAGAATGAAAGACTATACAGTCCAATTACAGATAAAAGCAGCAAACTCTACTGCTGTAATTAGATGCCAGTACTATTTTTCTTAGATTTTCTATCTCTGAGGGCATTTCTTGTAGCTACTTTGCTGAAGCTAATGTTTAAAGATTTCATAAATGCTTTGTGTTTTTATGGAATCATCTTTGATCCTTAAACTTTATGTTGCCTGTTTTGAGGTGCAGGATCTTTGCCTGTGTGGTCCTTGTCCATGATACATTTTTCTTACACAATGATGTAATATGTTATCCATAGTATGAGTGTGTAGACCTTAATGAGTAAGAAATAGCATCCGTGGGTTTAAACCTTTTCCTTTGTAGCAGTGAGGAGGGACCTGCTTTTTGCCACAGCATCAGATCACACCAGCCGTTTCTCCTCTGTCATGGCAGAGGTAAGAGTGGAAGCGCTGAGGGTTCTGTTGTATTCTACCTACATGACTTCTTCACCTGAGAGTATTAGGATTCATGAGTCACCTTCAAAAGTCTGCTGTGAACCTGAGTTTTTGGTGTACCGCATTGACAGTCACAGGTTTGAAACAGCACCTTTGAGAATTACTCATTACGAAGAGTCTCCGCTTCAAGGAGTTCAACTTGGGTTGTTTGGCAAGGTTGTTCAAGTCATTCCAATGCATACTAACTACTACAATTAGTGATTATAACTATTTAATGTGTTATGCCATGTGTAGTGTTTATTATATTATCAATATTTTACATGCTGCAAGATCTGAATGAGAGTAAGATTGCTGAAGAAATAATGTCTTCATATGATTTGGATTTTTTTTTCTCAGGGATAACATTTTACTAGGAAACAAAAGAATTGTTGTTTTGCAACCATTGCAATTCTTCTTTTTTTTTTTCAGTTGAAATAATTGAAATGCCCTTCAGCAACCGATGATACGTATTATATGTCACTGAGTATGCAAAGTGTTATTATGTGAAGTCACAAAATATCATTTATACATGATAAAACTTTCAAATTAGTACAAATCCTTATCAGTAAGGGATAGTGGCAGAAAGGATCTTTGACATGGGAAATGAGGAGCATATTACTCATTATGTGCAAAATTTGCAGAGTACTGTCCAGATGCCTGACTTTTAGGTCAGCCTTGTGTACTCTTTCAACAGAAAACTGAACCTCTGGAGCAGAACTTGGGAATAATGCTGTGCTACTATTGACTGAAATGGCAGCTACAGCTCCTTCTGACCACTCAAAGGTCATACTTGAAGCATCAAAGACATCTAAATAAGAGCTTCACAATTGTCTGGAGAACTTGCATTGCAGAACCACAGAATCAAAATGCTAACAGTTGGAAGGGCTGTCTGGGTATCATCTGGTCCAACCCCCTGCTGAAGCAGGTTCACCTAGAGCAGGTTGCTCAAGAATGTGCCCAGGTGAGTTTTGAATCCCTTCAGAGGAGACATTGCAATCTCTCTAGGTAGTCTGTTCCAGGGCTCTGTCAACCTCAAAGTAAAGAAGTTTTTCCTTATGCTCTATCACTAGGAAATCTAAGTAGGATAGGATACAAAAAAATCTAAGAAATTTTATGTGAGTATCATCGTATTAGAGACCATGGTGTTATAGCAGGTAGTAAAAGAGATTTAGAAAACACACTTGCATTATTGGTGTCTCTCTCTTACCTGCTGTGTTGGAGTACCATTTTAATGTACTGCTGAAATGGAAAAGGCTCATGTTATTTGATTCTCTTAGGTAAAGTTAATTGGTAATTTAAACGAAAATGATACACAAAAAGCCATTTAGTAAGTTTCATTTTTCAAGGCAATGTTAAAACTTCCAGTTTCACAGCAAACGTACAGAACATTATATATGTTGATTTAAGGAGATTCAGTTTTACTTGATTAATTTTCTAAAGATCATTTAAGGTGTAAGCAAAGCATATATTTTCTTGTGCAACTAAATTGTTCTGACCCTTTGCTAATTTTACCTACAATTAGTTTGGTGTAATTATCATGGCATACAATTTAGTCTGCTTGCACAAAAAATTATTGTTCACGGAGCCATAAAACTCTTTAAAAATTGCTTAATGAGCAACTCAGCCATGAGTATGTCTTAGAAGATGAGAAATGCTATTAAATATGTAGAACATGAAGATGCAATATGTGTACATTGTGCATAACAAACTTGGTGTAAAACCAACCCCCCCCCCGGACACTCTACACATAGAAAAATAGCATGAGGTCACATTATTATGATTGTATCTAAACTTAGGACGCTGAAGTAACATGACATGTGCAAGCTAAATCCTGGTAGGCTTGAATTTTCCACCTTTCTTTTATTGGGGTGGGATTTGTTTTTAATTAAAAGGTTGGCATCATTCATATATAGGATTTTGAACTGAATGACCTACTAATAATTAATGTAAAGCTGCTGTCAGTGCTTCCAAAACCTAGGAAGCCTACATGCCAAGCACCACACATTGAGATTTTGATTATTTTTTTTCAAGTATAGGAAACTTCTGCCAGACTTGAACCATTTATCAATCCAGAAACAGGGATCAGCCCACAGGAAGAATATTCAGATACCTGCACAGCGTTTGTACTTTCACCAGGATTGTTCCACATCTTACTTTTGCTCTATAAATCCACAGCTTCTGATTATTAATACATATTCTTTGCTCATAAGAGGAAGCAAAACACATTCCTTCTTTTATCAGTTCTTACAGAGACTGAGGCAATGTTTTCTTCTTTTTCCTCTGTAGATAGTGGTAAAGATAGCAAGACCCACTGAAACTATTTCCTTTGAGATGAAAAAAAAAAAAAAGAAAGGTGGCAATAAAGGTATCTGCAGTTTTACAGTTATGGCTTGAGGGAGTCATTGAGCTCTCAAATTTGTCAACAATTAATCCTTTCCATGCAAGCTGAAAAGGTACAGAGAAAGTGAGAAAGAAACAAATTCTATATTGCTGTAACCCTTTATTTTCAAGGTGCTTGTCTTTTGTTTTCTCTTGTGCAAACCAGTGTTGCTCAAGCAGATTCATTCTTCAGAACAGCAGCCTTTGTGGAGGAGATCTGTACATTCTCTTTTCGTACTACTATGATGCTGATGAAAAAAGGGTCAAACTTGCCAAAGAGTCTGAAATGAGATTTTCAGTGAGATAGAACCTGAAGCCAAGCTGGGGTTTTAGGTAAGTGCAGTCAACATGGGGCTTGTATTAAGTCTCCAGAATTAGGGGCCAAGGTTGCTACCCATTTCATTTAGCAAAAGCATCCTGGCATGTATCAGGAATAGTGTGGCCAGCAGGAACAGGGAAGTCATTCTGTCCCTGTACTCAGCACTGGTTAGGCCACACCTTGAGTGCTGTGACTAGTTCTGGGCCCCTCAGTTCAAGAAAGATGTTGAGTTGCTCAAACATGTCCGGCAAAGGGCAACAAAGCTGTTGAGGGGTCTGGAGTACAGGCCCCGTGGAGAGAGGCTGAGGCATCTGGGGGTGTTTAGCCTGGAAAAGAGGAGGCTTGGGGAGTCCTTACTGTAGCCAGGTGGGGGTTGGTCTCTTCTCCAAGGCGACCAGCAACAGAACAAGAGGACACAGTCTCAGGCTGTGCAGGTAGAAGTTTAGGCTTGATCTTTGAAAGAAGTTCTTCACAGAAAGAGTGGTTGCCCATTGGAATGGGCTGCCCAGAGAGGTGGTGGGTTCAAGATCCCTGGAGGTGTTTAAGAAAAAACTGGATGAGGCAATTAGTGCCATGGTTTAGTTGATTAGTTAGGGTTAGGTGACTGGTTCGACTTGACGATCTTGGAGGTCTCTTCCAACCTGGCTGATTCTGTGAAACCAACTTGAATCATCTGCATCTTAACCTGTGCAGTTCTTACAGCATCTATTGTGATATTAGCATGATACTGAGGTGAAATCTCCTCTTTGACAAGCTTCTTCTTTAAGCCACTTTTATGGGTTGAAATCTTATAATGATTTTATACTGCTAAGGTATATTAAGAAACCCATTTCTGCTGTCGTTTTGTAGCAGGAAATATATACTTGAGCTTTAAAGTTTCGTTTCTATTCTCAATTTTACCAGTGCTGTGTAGTATAGCCTTTTGGGTGAGATGTTTAAGATGTACACAATATTAGCCAAAATAGTGCCAGTCATAAAAGTCCCATTGATTTTAGTGGGGAAAAAAAGGTAAATAATGTTTGGTTGGTGGAGTGTTTTTTTGTTTGCTTGGTTGGTTTGGTTTTTGTCTTTTAAATCCTACAGTCATTTATTGTAATACTTTGTGGCTTCATAAGATCTTGTTTCATTGGTTGCCATAGAGCCTCAAGACCTTTCCCTAGTAAACTAATGGAGTACCTTTTGGCAGCCTTCCAACTAATAGTTTGCTCCAGATGGCATTGCTTACAACTTCTAAGAAGCATAGGAATGGGCAGCAACTGCCTTATTCTTTCTGTCAAATAAACAATACATGTTTTGGTAGGTTGGGATGTGGTAAAAATAAATCAAGCTGCATGAGCAACAATTTGAGTTAACAAGTCGAACTGCTCAGCTTTGGGGCTAAGTTGCCTATTATCAAGTTCAGAAAGGAATTCCAGATAGCACTTTGTGGGAAGCAAATGATAAGCTCAGTTTCTAGCTGGGCTTCTCTGTAAGGAAAGTGGCCACACTCTAAAGGAAATGGTGCCTTTTGGCAACAAAACTAGCAAAACTGCTTAAACAGTTCCACAGATTGGATCTTTTTGCAGTTCAGATACTGGAAGACTAAACACAATATATCGTGATGTTATAACTGCACACAGTATGATACAGGATGAAATTGTGTGGAAAAGCAAAACCTCCTGTTTGCTTAACTAATAGTTCACTCACCATGGTTATCAAAGTGGTCAACTCTGTAAGTGCAGTTTAACCAGATGGATTTTCCTGCTTGTTTATTCCTTGCATAATGTAAGTAAAGGACTATCAGCAATTCATCAGAATTAAGCCCATGAAAGTATTGCTATGAGTCTGTTGTATCAATGATATCATAGAGATTATTTGTCCATTTCATGGGAAAAGTCACAATACCTGTAAATATGTTTATTCTAATATCTTTAACTCTTTGATTTCTTTGTATGTGCTCACTGCACATAATTTTATTTGTCTGTCAGAAGCTCTCAAAGTAATTATTCTTGATACTGGATTTCCTATTAGCTGTAAATAATAACTTTTATTTTCACCAAGAGGTGGGTTTTGGGGGTTTGGGTTTGTGTTTTTTTAACTTTTGTGCAATGCAAAACACTGTTCTCAATTAGTTACAGTGAGGAGTGAAATATTGAGATAAACTGTAGTCATAGGAAAGCAACTACATGCAATTCAGATCAAACGTTGAATTGGTATAAACAAGCTCCATGGTTTTTGTCTACTTATAACTACCTTCCTGAAGACTAGATTTTTACCTCATTGACAGTAATTTGAGCTTTATTTATTTCTTTTTCCTACAGATGTGAGTTTTTTCTCTATGCACTAGGTGACTGGCTACAAGATTTACAACTGTGCCCAAGTATCAGGCTCAGGGATAATCTCTCTCTCTTTTTAAAATTTAATTTCATATTCAGTATTTTCAGAGATACAGCAAAGTTATGTTATATCAGGCTGCATAAAAAACCTACTTGGCCACACAAGGAATTAAGTTAATACCCATTGCAACTCATATTTTAAGATCTCCCATAGAAATTACGTTAGCATCAAGAATGAAGGAGAACTCTAAAGATTTTTTTCTTTGTCATCCCACAAGTTACTTTCACCTACAAGAATGGCAGGCATGACAATTTGTGTTAGAAACTCTACACTTTGATCTCCTGGAATTTACATGACCCAAATATTTAAACAAGTGTCTTTAATATTTTAGTCTTTTAAGTATCAGATGGAATTCAACCTCATCTTGAAAGTTGGAGAGTGACTTCCATTGAGTAACTTGGCTCAGTCATTTAGGGTGGGAAAGGATGTTTAGTGTATGTGCACTTGTGTAAGTACAGCACTAAACTTGAAAGTAGTGAGCAATAGGGATAGGAATAGGATTAAAAAATAAAATCAAAAAGAAAAAAATAATTAAAGCAATAACTATTCCATTCATTCTGAGCATATCACTCAGAATAGCATGAGGAAAACCAAAAAAAAACTTATGCTTTTTATCTGACAGTAAAACACCCCAATAAATTAATGAAAATAATGGTTTTTATCCAAACTAGTGAAATACTTGGCTTATAGTAATTTTATTTAGTTTTTAATTTGATGATGGAGTAGTTTTAGTTACACACTGGGTTGCTAATGTGCAGTTAATACTAGTGTTAGCATTTTAAGAACAGAATAAATGGAGAGAAATACATATATATATATATACAAGCAGACATTCTTAATGATTCCAGGATGGCTGTGGTTTAAAAAAACCCACCCAAACAACCAAACCCAAAAGCACCCAAACATTTTCTCTGAATGGCATATTAAAAAGAAATGGCTGACACATTTTGCAATGTGTTAAGGCCTGAGGAAATGGATTAATAGGTCAATAACTACCTAAAGTCTATTTGGCTTTAAGAATACCCCATTTTAGTCACAAAATTTCTTATGTGGTTTGTGATCCTGGAATCTTTTCAGCTGTAGAGTTGAAATCGTGTATTTCAGAAAGGATGGGTCAAGAAATGAGGCTGTGGAAGTACACTTACACTGATGAAACATATTTTCTTTCTTTACATATTTTTTTTTCATCCTCATATGTTTTCCTATGTTGTGGTTTTGGTGCTTTTGTTTTTGGTGGTTGTTTGTTTTGTTTTTGGTTTGTTTGTTTGTTTTTTCATTCTGAAAGAATAGATGTGATTAGAAGTTAAATTTAAATTGCATGGATAAATGATTAACTTATTAGAAATCACAATTCACAACTTAATTTATTACATGCCTCCCTAATTTTTCACATGGCGATTACAAATGGGGGCCATATGAAAAATTGGAGACATGCAAGATAAATTACAAACCCATGTGATAAATGTACTTATCATGCACCTTTTGGCAGCCTTACCTCCTCTCTGCTTGCTCATCCATCTCTCCTGGGACTTATTCTAATGCTCTAAACCTATGAGCAGAGTCAATCAATCACTGAAATTTTAAAATCAAACTCTTCTAGAACTGTTTTATCCCCCTTTTTTTGCCAAATGTAGAATTGCCTTGTCCAGTTTCAGTCCTGCCAATTGTCTGTGCAGAAAGTGCTATGGTTGATAGCTTTTTGATTCCCGACTGGTGATTCTTAACGTGGCGAGGGATAGAGGCTGCTTTCTTGCACGTCTTCTACAACACATTATACACATGGAATGAGACCTCTCTGTGCATGCCTACTTCAGAGCCAGCTAGCTCTGTGTGTAATGATGCCTATCTTCTGGAGACCACTGGATCATAGTTAAAAATGTCTTTTGCATGCTTGTACCACAATTTGCTGAAGTTTTCCACTGAACCACATTCTAACATATTTTCAGAGACACTTTACCTAAACCCAAATTTCCACTTTCATCAGCAGTAGATATGCATAATATGTTGCAAATAACTTGGCATAAAGAATAAAGTGTATTTTCAAACTTCCCTTGTAAAACTGGGGAAAAAACTTTGTGCATGTTCCAAAACCACTTCCTCAACTGCAGAATGAACTATTCTGAGAAAGGGGAAAAGGTGAGAGGAAGAAACAGTAACAATACTTGAAACTAAGCAAAGATTTGTTGATTTTAAATATTATGGATGTTCCAGATGTAATACATGTTGTTAGATACATATTAATACATATTGGATGCATATTAAAGGAAGAAGGAGTTTTCAGGATTTTGGGCAGTGATAGGACTAGGGGAAATGGAGCAAAACTAGAAGTGTGTAGATTCAGATTGGATGTTAGGAAGAAGTTCTTCACCATGAGGGTGGTGAGACGCTGGAACAGGTTGTCCAAAGAGGTGGTAGAAGCACCATCCCTGGAATTTTTTAAGGCCAGGCTGGATGGGGCTCTGGGCAACCTGATCTAGTGTGAGGTGTCACTGCCCATGGCATTTGGGTTGGAACTAGATGATCCTTGAGGACCCTTACAACCCTGATAATTCTATGATATGTATGTTGGATGCATATCACAGTATAGTGTTAGATTATTGCATTATTATTGTATATAATATATATGTATGGCTTGTTATTTAATATGTAATGTATATTATTGTTATATTTAAGTATATATTAATGTATCATGTAAATGCTATTAGAGTAACGTTTTTTTTTCTTCACCAAAGAAAGAAATGTTAAAGTTCCTGTACAACTGATTGGAGTTCAAGTTTGTAATTTCATCTACGTAATCTTATTTCTGTGCGTGGAGAAATGATTCTTTAATTTCTTTATATTGTATGGATAGTGGAACCAGATGAGAAGAATGCTTGTTTTGGCACTTTCCCAAAGGGAAATATAGATTTTGATGTCAGCGAAGATGACTTCAGCAAGTAGTGCACATAAACCCCTGGCATTTCATACAAGTTCATAAGAAGAAGCTACAGAATGGAATAACTTTTATGGAGAAAGTCTGTGTCTTACTTGGTGAATAGGTCCCTGTGCTACCATAATAATGCCCAGTTCTACAACTACAAACACTTATTTGTTCAAAGTGAATATTAACATTGTAATTTACTATCTAATTACAATTTTATTGTAATAACTGGAAATGTGTTAAAAAAACATTGCTTTCACTGCCTTGCGATCAGACTCTTCCTGGCAGTTTAGTGTGTGTTGTTTGTCAACATACAAATGTTACAGAGATTTCATAGAATGCATTCACTTTAAAAGATTTTGAGACTCAAACCTTGTTGTGAAAAGATGCTTTCAGAAGGCTACTATTAGTGTTCTAATATCACAGTCATATTGCAGCTGTCAAATAAGTTCTGCAAGCTTTAATGGAGGCAGGATTAAGCCCTGTGAACAATCAGTGCGCATAGCAAGGGTTTGATAGGGCATTTCTCTGGCATGCAAAATAAATCACAGTTTTCAGCTTACAACATAGTGCCCATACTTGTGAGGCTAGAAATGCTATCATAACTCAGCAGTCAATTATTACTTCATGTGCAATGCACAGTATTGTGACTTCCACTAGTGGCATCAGGTTGCTGCCTGGTAGAGCACAAAGTGATAGGTTTTTCCCGATGACTGTGGATAAATATGGTATCAAAACCCAAGCAACTGTATGCTGTTTATGGAAGAAATTATTTTTATCAAAGAGATTCAAAATCAAAGTTCCTCGAAGCAGTGGAGTGTATGTTTTTTACATTAATTCACCCTTAAAAATCCTCTCTGCTGGTCTTGCCTCTGAGACAAAGGGGAAAGAGCACTGTGACCATTGTTTCCAATCTTGTTATTGTCAGTTTTGCCATCACAGAAATGCTCCAGAATTCAGTTGGGAGAAAGCAAGCAGTGGCTGGGGAATAGCTGATATTTCATTGATTTTCTTGCTTTACTAAATTGATTGTTTTCTTACTAAGGAAATGAACAATTGTGCACCATTCTTTATCGTTATCAGCTGATTGTACTTGCTTTACATCATAATTTTGTCAATCACAGAGGGATTTTTCTGCAATATTGTGCATCAGATTGAGCCTGAACTGAAATGAATGCAAACGTTAAAAACATACACTCATAATACATCATATGCAAAAGCCTAGGAGAAATTGCAGGTAACTTTGCCTAGATAAGCAGTTTTTAAGACATCATAAGATATGGGGTTCAACCTCATGAAATTATGCATGAAACAGACTGGGTTCTGAGAAGTGTTCTGAGACAAAGCAAGGCTGGCATCTGCATAGCCAGATAGATGTAAGGTGATACTGTTATCAGTGGAGGCAGATACAGCTGGCACTAGGGTAAGCAAGCAGCTTGAGGAACATTCAGTAGGATTTTCAATGGACAGCAGAGATTTTTCAATGTAAGTAGAATGTGATTCTTTAACAGAACAAAACCAATCAAAGCACCTGTGCCATGTGGGGAGTGGGACTGTGCATCCCTGGGGGATGCTATCCAAAAATGTCTCAAGAATTGTGAGGACAAGTTCCTTGAAAAGCTAATGTGTGAGAGTCCACTTATAATCCTACTATTGGGGAGACAAAAAAATTGTTTGTAGGGAGAAGTTGTAGCATTTCTCATTGTTCTGAGGGACTTTGTTCCTATGAAAACCATGCTAAGATAGCTGCAGTCATTAGAGAGACATCATAATTTTGCTTTTAAGGTCATCTCTTTTGTCAGAAATATTTTGTCACAGGCTAGAGATGGCTACTCTTTCTGCCAAAAAGCCACTTTAAAAGATTGACAGGAGAGATTAAAGAGGATACAGAAATTTGGAAGACATTCTTTTGACCTTTCAACACAGTGCCATCTTGGCAGCAGTAAGATTAGTTAGGACTTAGCATTTCTGGAATTGTCTTCCTTTGTTGCCTCTCTCCTTTTGGGGTGTCAATTAACAGCAATTTCACCAGGCCAGTAAAGCACGAGAGTAAACGGTAAATAAGCAGCAAGCAAAATTAAAAACAGTAATGAGCCTTATGAATATGAGGGTATTAGAAAGCTTGAAATGCATTTATTTTGAAGCTTAGCATGTTCTGGGAAAACATAATGACTTTGTGAATGCATTGTCTCATTTTACATTGCAGAAATTCCATTTATTGGCCCTGGAGGCTGACGAGGAACTGACACCTGTGCCCAAACGTTTTTCAAATGTTGGCAGCAACAAGCACGTTCATTATGCAGCAGAGCTATAGTTCCAAGTGTGCTCAAGGCATGGGAGAGTAGCAGACTTTGCCCTTGAAGGGAAAAACAGGTGAAGAAGCAAAATGACTGGGACAGTGGATTTACTAACATGACCCATCCTCATGAAGACTGGTACTTCTGTGAGTGTGTACAGGTATGTAAACTGCATTTTATGCTAAGATTGTTTTGGTAACTGAATACTGGTCGTGGGAGATGCCATCTATATGGGGAAACCTCAAGGTACTTAGTTTCTTTGTCAGTTAAAAAATTAAAGCTTGCAGCGCTTCTTAGCACAGACATTAGCTACAAACGGTATTTCCATTTTGGCATGAGAAAAGTATTTTGCTTGGGGTTTTCTTTTGGGGTGTGTGTGTGCATGAGTAAAGTCTAACAGAGAAAGTGAAAGCAGTAAAGATGTGTCCTGTGTTAAATAAGGTTTGTGATTATTCTGAATCATCTGAAGAATAGCTCAATGAAAACTTATGCAAGATTAAACAGTTGTGCAATCCCCAGGGTTTGGCAAAGGAGAGATTAGTGTTATACCTATCAATAAATTCAAGGTTGATTACTTTAGCAAAATGGCAGTTTTTCATTAAAACAGCATTTTCCATAAGTGAAAATCCTGCTCTGTAACATTGCTTCCATAGTTTCTGTGTGGCCGTATTTACAATCAGGGTTGGATTTCATTAAAGTAAGGCCTGAAGCGCACACAGATGAATTTTGTTTTTAAATAGGACTATCTATATAGATTATAAAGGGAAAGTTTTGTGAATATGGTCTTTCAGAAGCACTAGGAAGCAATTAGACTCATCCATTTAGTGAATTTTGGTGGTCAGAAAGGCATTAGCTAGGATCAGGTTTTCTCATTCATCATGCCCTGTTACTTATGGATAAACAAGGTGGTACGGCGTCTTGCTAATTCTCGGATATCATTATATAATATAATTGGGTTCCTGAGAGGCTGTTGAAGGCCGTTTCCAATTACCATTGTATATAGGAAACATTGGTTTTAAAGCAGTGAGGTTAAGTGTGACACAGCAAACATAATGCAATTGGGTCATCTGTGTGTCTGCTGTGTTGAGAGAATGGTTATTTCTCTGAGTGTGTACACTGCAGGAGAGAACAATTTTGTGTATTGAAAGCTTGAAATGATTGTGACAGTAAGAAAGGTAGTCGGCTTTTTAAGATAGAAATCTAGATGCCAGGATCACTGGGTTCATGCTACTACCCAGATGAGTTTGGGAGTGTGCCAAGAAACTAAAAGTGGTTGATAAACCCCAGAAAAGTAGTAAATCAAAAGCTAGAAAGCTTTTGAAAATTTTTAAGAAGTTGTGGTGTACACAAGGATGATCATATAATTCTGAAAAAGAGCTTGATTACTGCACAGAGAATGTTGTTTGCCAGTGTGTTAATAGTCAGACCCTAGGAGCTTTGCACCTTGAGTCTAATAAGTGCCCCAGAAGTCTGGATGTTTACGTGAACGTAATCTCTCTCTAAAATGATGAGCTTAAAACCCTAACTTTGCTAGGGTTTTATGTGTATCCTTTAATCTAGACTCTGTATTGGTGGGATTATTCACATGAATGAGGTTTTGCCGACTTGATCCCAACATTTATACAATGGATTATATCGACGCATTTGCTACATCATTGCTCAAAATGAATTCAGCTGTGTTTATACATACGTTGCTCTATAAACCAGAACTCTCTTTCCCATGATACCATCTAGCAGAGAACATAAGTTTATTTCTTCTGTATTAAACAATCAATAGACAAATTTTGGATCCACTGCTCTGAACTTCATTCAGGAGCATAATCTCGCACTGAATTATTCTCAGTATATTGCTTAAAAGACAAGATCTCCATGTGCCACTGAGCTGCAAATTCTAGGAACACAAAAATTCTTGCTGAACATTTTGAGGGAAAGGGAATGAACACACTTCTATATGCTTTTTCTGCATCTTGAATATGTGTTCTTGAATTGTCTCCCTGACCATTTACCAATACTTTTCTCTCTCCTTTCTTCTGGTTGCATCGACTGTAAGATTATAACATATCCGTTGCTTACCATATTCCTGGTCTTTCCCATCCCTTCTTTCCTCTAAGTCTATTGTGAGCTCTTACTTGGCATCACAAGTATATGTATGATTAATTTCAATAATGTTGGTAATACCAGTGATATCAAAAGGACTATTAGTGAGCAATTAGCATGCCCATACCTAAGTACTTAGCTGAGTTGAAGCTTATGCCTTCAGAAATATGGACGATCTTGCAATATCCATTGATTTCAATCCACATCAGCTAGACTGTTCCCATTTTCAGTAATGAGATTTCGAACAGGCTCCATATGAAAACAGGTGTAAGCTACTTGTGCAATAGCCAACCTCAGAAAGTGCCTGGAAAAAATGGTCACATATTGGGGAATTAATGTTAATAAGACCTTAAAACTATTGCAAATTAGCTGGCATGCCATTGACTTTTCATGACTGTGTGCTTCTAATTTCTAAGCTATTCTCTTCATCACATTCAGTTACATATGTGCATGCCTTACAGAAAAAGAACATCTTAAAGCTCCAAAGTTAGTAGCTCCAAAGTTAGTAAATACCTAATTAATGTAAGAATTAATTTAGTGCCCTTAATTCATCTCCCTTGTCTGTACTTGTAGTGATGCAATGCTAACTACACGATCAGAGCACAGAGGTTCAGAGGAGTTATGTACTCTCTAGGTTTTGGAATTTTTCAAGATTCATGTGGGCAAAGCTGCAAGAAACATGAGAAACCTGATCTGAATTCTGGGTTGCCCCTGTTTTCAATAAGAGACTGGACTGGAGACCCACCAAGGTCCTCCCAACTTGAATGATCCTACAATTCTATGCAAGCATTGCTGGATCTCTATCATAGCTCTGAACGTTGCTACCAAATTTTGGAGAGTTGGTTTGATACTTTTTTTAAAGAAATCTTTCTTTTCTCTAGCTTTGGACTTGTCTAGTTTAATTTATTGGAGAAATTTATCCCTCAGACCCTTTCCTTCGTTACTTTCCCTCTTTTACAATTTCAGCTTCCCTCCCTTTCTTTGATTTTTATACTTTCACCCTCTAAGTTGGGAGCAAAAATAATTTAAAGGAATTTGACAAAATTTAGTAACCCTTGCAAGGTCTACTGTATTCACTTTGCCATGTTTTCAAACCAAGCTCTTTTGGCTAAAACTTTCAGAAAATAGTAATCAGCTGGAGGCAAAAGCCTGGGAGAGAAAGTTGTATCCCAATATATCATAGTTCCTGAAAGGGCAAATGAAAATAGTGTGTTATAATCAGGAGTATGAACAGCTTCATCTCTGATAAAGTGGATTCATAGTTTCAGTTGTGATCTAAATCAATAAGAGATTCTTAGTAAAATGAAAGGAAAATGGTTTTTTTTTTAATCACAGGAGTTAAAGATGTGTTCTGCTAAACTTATGCAGAAATCAGTTTTCCAGGGTGCGTATGAATGCTCCTATGTGCTCTTGGGTATGCAGATCCCTGCATGGAGAGGCACGAGGGGAACCTTCCTCGCCTGAAAACATAACATGTAAATATGGAAGCAAACTCAGTGTTTGAAATAAATATTTAGATATAGATAGAAATATTCTAAACCAGATATAATGTTAGTTGTGAGGGGTTTGTGCAACAGTGTCAAGGATTTTTATTTAGTCTCCTAATCTGAGATATGTGTATACAATAACTACTAAGACGACAGCTGGGATAGCACATCCCTTTCTGTTGTATTTGGATGTTTAACTAAGATAGTTACCTTGTTATATAATTTGGCTAGTGATCTTAAAAATGTTAAACAAAGTAAGAAGGCATCAAAAACAATGTTTAAAAAAAAAAATTTGTATTTTAAGCAGTTTTGATTTTTCCAGAATAAGGCTTCTCATTGCGTTAATGTTATATGCAATACAAAATTAATTAACTGAGTCAGACCCACGTGTTATTGATTACTATCTATCCTTTGTAACTATTTATAGCATATACCCTTTTTTCATGTCTGTGCTGTGTTTACATTTTCTCTAGGGCTCAGCATCAGAAGCATTGATAATTTTGGTGGTACTACTCACACTCAGTAAAACTTCATCTACTTATAAATAATTCAAACCCATCAGGTGATAATTTTCTCTGACTGGGATTTGAGTTTTAAATCTAACTTTGAATCTTGTTCCGTGGTAAGGGAATTTGAACCTGTTGCTGAAGTTTTAATTAGTTTTATAAGGAGAGCCTTGTTTTGGCAGAAACTGAAAAAGTGAGTAGGTGAGCTAGAGAGCAGGGGAGTCCCTGAAAATGCAGTTGGTGAATGACAACATGTAAAATTCTGTGTGTTACAAAGAGGGCTGATAGTGGGCTGTCTTGGGAGAAAATGTCAGGAAAACATGTTTGCAAAGCTACCCTTAGTGATATGGGAAAATTGCACAACAACGGTGCAGGGGGAAAGAGCCAAAATGAGGAGAGGATGCACATTCAAAGGCCATTTTAATTGTCTGGCCTGGTCTTTGTGCCTTTTGAAAAGAAAATGTGCTGCTTTGTTGTCCCTTCTCTCTAGATCTCAGAGTCATTTCTTCATAGTAGCTCTGTATTTAGGCAGCCACCTCATCATTATTCATCTAAGTCATCAAAATTTTAAAAAGGACTAAAAACCCTGATGTGTTATAAATAAAATATGGGAAGGAGGACAGTGATAGAATAAGAGTTCATATATTTGAGGGAATACCCTCCACAAAGCCCTCACATGTTATTTGTGGTGTTTTCTTATTGTTTACGTATTACAAACAAAGAATAAAGTGCAATATGATCAATAGAGCTGAAATCTTATAGATGTTGTGTGACAGTATATATACTCCATCTTCATTCAAAATTCACAGTTTGTATTTCCTCCACTGTAATTGCCTCTGTACTGTCGCTTTCAATAGCTGTAAATTAACTCTGTCATAATTACTGTCTTCTTTTTTTTTCCCCCTGAATATTTCTATCCTTGCTGTAAATTGTAATTCTGTTACTTCCAGTATTGATATTGTGATATGTCCACTAAGACAGCAAAGTATCTGGAGACATGCATATATCTTTTTGGAATAGTTTGCCTTCACCCTCCCCCACTTTTATTGGTATGGCTGATTTCTCTTGGCTCTGAGCCCAGTTTGGTTTAATTTTTGTTTATTCTGTACAGGATTCCAGACTCTGCCTTGAGATGGGCACTATATAAATTAATAAATTCAATATATGCTTGCTTTTAGTGGGTTGCTTGGCACATCTGTTTTTCAGAGGTTTCTAAATCTTCATGATCTGCATAAGATATCTTTAGTTACATAGGATTAGGGAGAGTATCATATTTTTAACATGTACAGGATTTCCCATTAAAAAGTCATCATTTACTAACAGTTACAGTGCTCTGGCGTATTGGATACTGCAGTATGTCTCAATAGTTAGAATGTAAAATAATGCTTCTATTTAAGATACTATGAATATCTGAACTATGGTAAATACTTGTGTTTTTAATGCTGAAAACTTGGACGGTACTCAGAATGTTTTTAAGGTTCTCTGTTTTATAATCTCCACATACATAAATATGTACGTTGCATTCTGTTAAAGATACTGACATTCCTTTAATATTGGAAGGGCTTTCACAGGCATAACTGTACGAAACAGCGTTCAACATATTTGTTGTTGCCAGTTATACTGCTCTGGTTTAACCAAAAGCCTCTTAATAAAAAAAACAATTGTCATGGTTGTTTGTGTCAGGGTAACAAAAATTCATTTAGAAAAATACTCAACAGATGTGGTGGCATAAATAACTGAGAAATGAGAAGAAACTACCTCTGAGCCAGACAACAGATAGAGACTAATGGCAGAGTTTGGTTCTACAGATAAGCAGGAAAATTCAGAGATGTGCATAGGTGTAAAATTATTATGTGTAAAGCTGAGGCCAAAGTAGATATTTGTGAGGAAAGGAAAAACAATTAACTTTGCTTACGCATGTCTCGGAGATTTCTCTATGCATACTGAAGCCATCTTCACAAAATGGCACTAAATGAATGAAAAGGCTCTATTTATGACTCATGGGTTGTAATTTTTATTGCTGTGCTTAAAGAGAAGGTGGAAAGAAATGGAGGCCACTTGGGGAGGGATGACATGTTGGTCAGTGTATACGAAAGGAAGAGTTGGTACTAGTTTGACACAACTGTAGGATATCAGATGTCTTTTGTAGAAGACCAAAACACAACCATACTCTATGATCCTGTCTTCCAACTCTGTATTTTGTAAGGAACTACATTAGACAGATGATGACCATCTATTGCAGGTGGTGTGGTAGGCAGAGGAACATTTGTGAATGCAGCAGGGATTAAGATCTGACCTCAGAACTGAGTTTATCAGCACTGTGAAGAGTGCTTGTAGGCATGGCCAAAAGTAAACCTTTAGGTTTGTAAGGAGCTATCTGTGAAAGAACCATTGGTGGCAATGACGTTGGCAGTCATAGCCCATAAACTGTGGGATTAGGTGCTAACTGAACTGAGATTCTGAAAAGGATCTGAGTTTTGTATTAGTGCTTGTCTCTTATCTATGGATTTAACCTTGAGCCTTTAAACCCCTTCTTGCTAGTCTGGAGAACTCTTTCTAGATGTGCAGTTACTTGTTGTGAAAACATAGATATTTCATCAATATATGTGCATCTGGATCTTCACAAATACAATTACAAACATTGTTTTCTAGTATCTGTGGTGTCTGAGAACAAAGTCCTCCAGGACTCATGACCTATGCTGGAAGAAAAATTTTATTTGCCCATACATGGCCCATATATGACCAACACAGATGGCACCAAATAGGTACGCACTGTACCTTTCATACTCTCCATTATCTTTACTGTAGGTGGGAGTCCTTGCTATCTCACATTTATTGTTGATATATTTGGAATAAGTTATTGCCTCTAGTATGCCAAGTATAAGAGAAGGGAAAATATTACCTATGCTCTTCCCATGTCTGTTGGAGAGAAAGCTATGAACTGTAAACTGGATTTGGTTCATGTACAGGTAGTCCTAATGGTGAGGTCGTAAGTTGTATACAGCACTCCATGGTGACATGTACTGCTAGGAAATGTGCTGCCGCCATCTCCCACGATTTCTCATGGCTGTCTTGTGGTTAAAAGGAATGCTGTAGTGGAAGCAGTGCCAATATTTTGCTGATACCTTTTTATGTTATACTTAGATGGAGGGAAAAGAATTTAAAAAAAGAAAATGGGCATATTATCAGTATGTTGTCCTTATATTACATGGATTGAATGGCTCATGTTTCTGAGGTGAGACCTCATAAATAACAGGAATAAAAAGTATGTAGAAAGCAGTTTCTTAAAAACATGGACTTATTACAAAATACAAGTACATAAAAAAGGGAGAGAAAGAGAGGGGAAGAAGCAGCTGTCTGGATACACCAAAACATACGAAAATACAGTGGTGTGATGCACCTTAAATAAAATGAACGTAAACCATCCCCCAAACTTCTTCATTTGTGGAGGAACTACAAGGCAACCTTCTTTAAAAAACTGTTTAAAATTTTAACATTTGATATCACCATTAGTGAAAAAGTAACCCAGTACATGGCTACAGGGATGCTCAGACGTAAGAAACACGATGGTAGAACAGAACAAAGGGTGCAAGAATGGGAGCAGAATTAAAATGATGCAGGCAGGGAACTCAGTGAGTGGAAATATCTCCCATTTCTTTCCTAAGCACATCCACACTTGGTTTCTGAGAAAGCAGGAAGGACATGTAGGCAAATTGCCAACCAGATGGTGCAATCGAATGTGAAGAACACATTCAGAAGAGCAGTAAAATCCAGAAGTAAAAAAATCCTACAATTTACTTTCCTGATACAATGCAGGACAAAATTCACATGGAAGAATAAATGCTAACTTTATACTTCTACCTGCTAGTAATTTTTGTGTCTCAAATTCAGGAAAACTTCTACCCTTCAGTTCTCCTGTGGTATCTTTTAAAGTAATTAATTTGTCTTCCAATTATGTGTTTCTTGTATTTTTTTCAAAACAGCCTTATTGTTGCCTTAATAGATTTCTGCTACAGTACAAAATAATTTAACTGTGAGAGAAGGGTTGGGTCCATGTGGAGGACTTCTGAAGCTGTTGCTCTTGCACATCACCTACCTTAAGGGAGGTTGTAGACAGGCAGGGGTTGGTCTCTTCTGCCAGGCAACCAGCACCAGAACAAGAGGACACGGTCTTAGGCTGCTTAGGAGGAAATTTTACACAGAGAGCGTGATTGCCCATTGGAATGGGCTGCCCGGGGAGGTGGTGGAGTCGCTGTCACTGGAGGTGTTCAGGAGGAGACTTGATAAGGGTGCTTGGTTGCATGGTTTAGTTGATTACGTGGTGTTGGATGATAGGTTGGACGCGATGATCTTGAAGGTCTCATCCAACCTGGTCTGGTCTGGTCTGGTCTGGTCTATTCTATTCTATTCTATTCTATTCTATTCTATTCTATTCTATTCTATTCTATTTGGAAATAGTACTTGCTATCTAGACTTCTACATAATCAATAGATGAAGAAACTTTCAGTGGAATTAGTAGCAGCCCAAGGAATTATACTTCTTTTCTGTACGTTGCATGAGCTGCAGTTGATCACTGAAACTTTATGGTGTGTATGTTTGCATTTTGTCCTTGGAATAAATGTATAGCATTTTTTTTCATTATAATCTAGTTTTATTTATATCATAATTTGGCTTTTTTCAAAACAAGGCTGAGTGCGCATATTATGCATCTTGAGAAATACACATTCCCACCCTACTCCTCTGACTTGTTTTTACAGTTCAGGAAATTCACGTAGAGATGCAAAAAGCTTTCCAGTAGGAGTACTGTGTAGTCATTTTAATGTAATTTTTTGCTTATTACTTACATGGTTTTGGTTGTGTGATTCGATGTAGCAATTACATATCAATACATAATCAGAATTTGACAAATCTAGTCATAATTGATGAGAGGAAGCCATATCCTGGCAGAAATGTAGGAGCCAGCCATCTGTCCTGAAGATTGTCAGCCTTTTTAGTTTGTATTTTATGTCTATATCTTGATATTCTATAAATATATATATATGGAATATCTGTCTTTTACTATTCCTGTGAATAGTTTCCAAATGGGATTCAGCTACAGTATATGAGTCTTATTTTCATGAATCTTTAAAAGACTTGTGTCTTTCTCTACATAGTCTTAACTGGTCTTTACATGGTGCTGTTGACAAGCAAATGCTTGTGGACTACAAATTGGTCTGGAAAAAAAAAAAACAACCCAAAGACCAAAACCAACCAACTAAACTCTCAAAATGTCATAGTTCATTAATTTTTGTTAATTATCAGAGCACTTTGAGTTTGGCTTATGAAAAGTCACATTGTCTTTTTCTTTTATTATCTCCTTTCTCTTCTTCTCCTTTCTCTTCTTCTCCTTTCTCTTCTTCTCCTTTCTCTTCTTCTCCTTTCTCTTCTTCTCCTTTCTCTTCTTCTCCTTTCTCTTCTTCTCCTTTCTCTTCTTCTCCTTTCTCTTCTTCTCCTTTCTCTTCTTCTCCTTTCTCTTCTTCTCCTTTCTCTTCTTCTCCTTTCTCTTCTTCTCCTTTCTCTTCTTCTCCTTTCTCTTCTTCTCCTTTCTCTTCTTCTCCTTTCTCTTCTTCTCCTTTCTCTTCTTCTCCTTTCTCTTCTTCTCCTTTCTCTTCTTCTCTTTCTCTTCTTCTCCTTTCTCTTCTTCTCCTTTCTCTTCTTCTCCTTTCTCTTCTTCTCCTTTCTCTTCTTCTCCTTTCTCTTCTTCTCCTTTCTCTTCTTCTCCTTTCTCCCTGAATCTATTTAGTTTTGAGATTTTTTTTTTCAGTGCTTAAAATCCAGTCTTCATTGTGAGGAATCAAATATGATTTTCACTCTTTCCTTCTTGGAAGCTGCTTCCAGTTATAAAGGCTTAACAGGTGATATTGACATTGATGGGCAGAAAGCAAGTTTTGCTGTATTCAGATAATGTTCTCTGTAGCACATGTGTAAGGTTTGAAGAATATTTGAGATCTTACTTGTAACAGGAGGTTAGACAGTTGTAGGCAGTGCTCAGCTGGTAGAACTTCATGACTTGTAGAGACATAAGAAGCTACGAGGTAAGTGTCAGGGCTTTTTGTGAAATTTTCCTTGTTTCTGGTATTTTTGCTTGCTGGTAGGAGAAACTAGAACCCAGAAAAGTGAAATGGAGATGAAACCCTCTCTGTGACAGTTTCCAGCCAGTTTTAGACTTCTTCAGATCTTCTGAATTATTAAGTGAAATGAGCCATTGCTTTAGATTTTGTGTATTTGTCTGAAGACACAATGGACTTATTTTAATTACATCAAGGTCCCCAAAGGTTTTGTCTTTGTCCATGATAAGTAATTTCAGACCCAATTTCTCTAGCTAAGTGCAAACTTGACTTTCACCAGCTTTTCTAGGAGAGAGAAATACTTTTGAGCTACTTCTAATCATCTACAGGGAACTCAAGAAAGAACTAGTTGTCAACTCTTCTATGGACAAACAGAAGAATTTGATGTCATGCTGCAAGGGACAAAGCCAACAATGTCTCAAAAGCCAAACTGGACAGATTAAAAATTGCAAATATCAGGCAGTGTCTTGTAATGGGATCTGAAGTATTCCAAGTATCACAGCTCTCTCTTATGTGTTGACTTCATCAGTGTTGGTTGTTATGGTGATCTGACAATAATTTGTTAAATATTTGAATCCGAACAATTCCCAGGACCGTTAACTTCAGTTGAATTTGTCACCCACTTCCCAAGAATGGTCAGAAAAAACCCTTCAAAATGAGTTAGGAGTTATTAGGAAAGAAATAGACAAATTGGAAAATATGTCTCTGTCTAGAGCCTTGGTACACTCCACTTCTTCAGTACCATGAGTAATTCTCGTGCTCCTGTTTCAGAGTGCATATGTGAAGAGTGATAAAGGTGATCACATTATCACAGTATATTAGTTGTTGAAAGGGACCTCAAGAGATCATCAGGTGCCACCCCTCTGCCAAAGCAGGATCACTTACAGTAGTCATCACAGGAATGCATCCAAGTAGGTTTTGAAAATCTCCAAAGAAGGCGACTCCATAACTTCCCTGGGCAGCCTGTTCTAGTGCTCCATCACCCGCACTGTAAAGAGATTTCTCCTCATGTTGAGGTGAAATCTTCTATGTTCAACTTTGAACCCATTGTTCCTTGTCATAATATTGTGCACTGGCCTCATCCACTTGACACCCACCCCTCAGATAAACATTGACAAGATCCCCTCTCAGTCTTCTCAAGATTAAATAGCCCCAGGGATCTCAGTCTCTCTTCATAGGGGAGATGCTTAAGTCCCTTAATCATCCTTGTGGCTCTCCATTGGATTCTCTCCAGCAGTTCTCTGTCTTTCTTGAACTGGGGAGCCCAAAACTGGACACAGTATTTCAGGTGTGGTCTCACCAGGGCAGAGTGGAGAGGCAGAAGAACTTCCCTAGACCTGCTGGACATCCCCTTTTTGATGCATCCCGGGATACTACTGGGTCTCCTGGCCACAAGGGCACATTTTTGTTCCAGGGAGAACTTGCTGTCCACCAGTACTCTGTGGAGCTGCTTTCCAGCAGGGCAGCCCCTAACCGGTACTGGTACATGTTGTTATTCCTCCCCAGATGTAGGACCCTGTGCTTGTCCTTATTAAACTTCATGAGGTTTGCCTGCACCCAGCTCTCAGGCTGTCCAGATCTCGTTGGATTGCTGCATAGCACAACAGGGTGCCAGCCAACCCCCAGGTTTTGTATCACCAGCAAACTTGCTGAGGGTACACTCAATCTCCTCATCCAGGTCATTGATAAAGATGTTGAACAAAAATGGACCCAGTACCTATCCCTGGGGAACAGTACTGGCCACAGGCCTCCAAGTTGATTCTGTCCCACTGATGACAACCCTCTGAACTCTGTTGTCAAGCCACTTTTCAATCCACCTCACTGACCAGCTGTCTATGCCAGATTTCCTGAGCTCCATGACTTTTCAAAGATGATGGAGAGAGCTTCAGCAACAGTATCAGCCAGCTCTCTCAGCACTTGTGGATGCACTCCATCAGGGCCCATGAACTTGTTTGTCTTTAGATGGTGTAAGAGATCACTAACCCAGTCCTGACTGGCCAGCAGAATGTCCACATCTCTCCAGTTCTGCTCCCTTGCTTCTAGAGACTGATGAGATCAATGGAACGGCTTCCATGTGATAAAAGAACTATTATGATTTTCAGCCTGGAGAAGAAGCAGCTGACAGAGAATCTAATAAAGATCTACAGGGCTGGGAATGACATGAAGGTAAATAGAAAATAAGTGTAATTTCTTCATGTTTAAGATCTGAGCATCAAGTGAAACTGAAGGGGCAGTTCAAAACAAATGAAACAATTAGTCTTTTTCCATAGTAAGTAGGTTGTGGAACTCCATTTCAAAGGATGTTAAGGATGCTGACAGTTGACATAGATGCAAAGGAAACCAAACAAGTTCATGGAAGGAGGACGCATCACGAGATGTTAAATGAAAACATGCCAACTCTGGATCAGAAAAACCTTGAGCCATAAATGAGTGAAATCTGGGTAAGTGTAAAGAAGCTAAGTAGCATTTATAGATACTTTCTGCTAAAGATGCTGCTACTTTTATTTATTTATTTAAATTTAGTTTAATGTAGTTACTATGATACTTGGAATTAAGCATGTGCTCATGTTCCTTGCTGGTTCAATGCCTTTGCTCACAGCATATTTGTTTAGCCTGTTATTTCAGGTTCAAGGTCGTAGGAAATAAATCACTCTTTAGGAAAGGCAACAAAAGCAACACAGTTTTTCCTTTCCTTTTTCTTCTGGAGAGTTTGCTGCCTTCAGAGTCAATACTGAGTTCAAAAGCATAGTGTTAATGGACAACTTTGCTGGAGCTGTCAGCATTCGGTTGGATAAGCCATGACCCTGGGTTTTTGACCACTTGTGGTCATTACAGTTCTCATGTACTTATTATA
>CM066591.1:8325591-8333091 GCA_033816785.1 Picus viridis | reverse complement strand
CAGATCTTGCATCCTATCTGCTGTCAGCTCAGTTTGGATTATCACCTCGGATGTGGGGTTCCCCGTTTTCACTCTGTGGTGATCACTTCCATGTTCCATGTGATAAAAATGCATTTTTCTAATGAGAATGCAAATGAAAGAAAAGCTGTGTGAAATGGCTATAGATGAGTTGCTTGTCAAAAGTGTTTTACTTTAGGGAGAGGAGGAAAAAAAAAGCTGATAGCATGCTCAACAGAGTAATGTACTGCATGTTCTAGATGGACTCCTCTTAGAGTTGTGGCACATGGCCAAGTATGAAGGCAGCACATCTTCATTGCTGCTGGTCTCATTCCTACTGTTTAAACAACTTATGCAGGTTTTGACAGTTGGGTTTTTAAAATATATTTACACATACCGCATTATTTCCATGGCATTTTTTTTTCAACAGAAAATAGAAATGTTGGATTATGAAAAGATTGGACTTTTTTTTTTTTTCTCCTTTTTAAAAAATACTGCACACATCTGTTTTCCTAGAAAAGTATTTTAAAAAATTGTGTTGGGGGCACTTTAAAATTACTTTATTGTAGACAGCCCTACGAGGAGAGGCTGAGGGAGCTCGGGTTGTTTAGGCTGGAGAAGAGGAGGCTCAGAGGAGACCTTATTGCTGTCTACAACTACCTGAAGGGTGGTTGTAGCCAGGAGGGGGTTGGTCTCTTCTCTCTAGCAACCAGCACCAGAACAAGAGGACACAGTCTCAAGCTGCACCAGGGGAAGTTTAGGCTTGAGGTGAGGAGAAAATTCTTCACTGAGAGAGTCATTCGCCATTGGAATGGGCTGCCCAGGGAGATGGTGGAGTCGCCATCCCTGGAGTTTTCAAAAGGGGATTGGATGTGGCACTTGGTGCCATGGTTTAGTCATGAGGTCTGTGTTGATGGGTTGGACTTGATGATCTTTGAGGTCTCTTCCAACCTTGGTGATTCTGTGGTTCTGTGAAAAGCACAATGAAAACAGTCATTATCTGTTAGGTTCTACTTAAGAAGTCAGCTGAGTGCTTTCAGTAGTATGTAGTGTTGAATATGTACAGAGAAGCCACAACCGGATGATGAAATTTTCCCTGGTGAAGGGTACTAGAGATCTGTGCAAAAGTAACATTTAATTGGATTTAAATATGATATGTATTCACTTTGTTGAGTTTGGCTTTTATTGATTCTTTATAGTGGATTAAAAGTTTGGGTTGATAAATCACCTTAGGTAGGACTTTATGATTGCCTCAGGTTTCATTGTTGGTATCTTACAGCTATTTACCTCCATCACTAATGAACAGGCTAATGGGTCAGCATTATGTATCAGTATACTGATCTCTCAGGAAGATTTTCATTCAGTCTTCATCTGAAGCTGATTTTCTTGCACGGCTTAAATAATCTAAATGTCTCTGTACGTAGAATAGTTGTCAGACATGTGACAAGGTAGTCAGGAAATTAGTTGCATGTGAATTAAGCAAAAAAATCCACAATTTGTATATTAATACAAGTATTATGTGCACTACAGCATCCCTCAGAACATCCATGTGAAGGAGAAGAAATGTGGCATGGCAATGTTAATGATTGCAGAGCGGATTTTCAGCAGTCCATCATCCACAGCTGGAGCCACATTTTAAAACAGCAGAGTTCCTACCTGTGCTCAAACACTGTTTGTCAAAACACATCCAGATTCCCAGAGGACTTCGGTGTTTTGGGTGCTAAGCTTGCATAGAAATTCAGCTGTAAATGTTACACGAGGAACAGATGGACATCAAGCACTTTAGTAAATTCTGCTTACACTTTGATGAACGGAAGACATTGACATTTTTATCCCAATTATAGCTACTAAGTACCCAAACATTTGACCAGAGAGCTTTTGAAAACCTTGCCTTAAAATATTTTGTGTTCAGGATTGATTAGCCAATGCAGATTTCAATTTTTAATTAAGGCTTATTTTTTGTGTGTAGTATTAGCTTGCAACACTTTCTCTCTCATAAAAAAAACCCACCACAAACCGAAACCAAAAACCCCCCAACAACCCACAACACGTTATCGTTATAGAATTGACTTATTTGGAAACTTAACATAAGCTTTCAAGCCCACAGAAAATATGGCAAAATGTTTCTGTTTAAAATACATCCAAAAAAATAAAAAGAGTAATTCTCTGCAAAATGGTTGGTGTGGTTTTGGGGTTTTTTGCAGTGCAACTTTAGGAATCATTTTGAATGCTTTAGATAAAAAAACACCATAATCCCTGACGCTCAGATCTAGCTCTACAAAAACTCGTAGGACTGCAGTTTTAGCCCTACTCAGTTCTTGACTTGATTATTGCTTTGAAACTCCCTGTGTTGAACAGCAGCAGGGGGAAAAAAAACCACAACATATCAGTGCCAATGTGTGAAATAGCTTTGGTCCGGCATAGAGACAGATACACGGTGTCTGCTGACCTCGACAGACATTCTGCACAGGGCGGGTACTTTGAGTGTTATAATTTTATCTCTGAATGACTATTGGGGTAGTTTTGCTGAACATAATACCTCAAAAAATGAATTTTTAGAAGTGGTTGTCCAGTCTGTCTTGAATTTATTGAGCAATTGAGTGGGATTCCTTCAACACTGTACTGTTCTGTGTGCTTTGCATAGATTGCATGGCTCTAGTTAAATCCACCCAAGGGTTATGGTTTATGCTGTTATTAAATAGAAGAGTGTTAAAATTGATTTAGCAGGCTTTAGAAACAGTTACTCTGGAGAGGTGGTGTGACCAGGAGCTACCTGCTTCTGCAGAAACCAAACATGAAGCCAATCTTCTCCCCTCAAGTTCCAGAATGACTAAAAAAATCATATCTGTGTTTTGTGTATTTCAGGTGCAGAGTGAGACTTCCAGGAAATCGGCTGAAGATTCACAAGGGGGAAAGAACATTAAGCTAAAAACAAATGAAAAGGAAAAAAAAAACCCAACAAACCAAACCCTGTGTCACCTTGGATGTTACAGGCAAGTGGTGTGAAAAGTTGAGAGGGTCTTTTGCAGTACATTAAGTCTGAACTCAAACCCTTTGCTGGACTAACAGCTCATAATGCTTTAAATACCTCTCATGGTGCATTCATGTATACTGCTCACCGCCCAGTCTGTTGGTCCGTCACTATAGGCAGACAAAAAATAATCCAGGTAAAGGAACAGAGCTATTGTAATATATGTGTTCCTTTACAGGACACCAGCTGGGTTTGGAGGAAGGAGAGTAAGGAATTGGCAAGCATATTCTGGGTCAAGCTCTCATTGCTGATCCTAATATAAAACTGTCTTATCAGGCTGGACTAGTTGGGTAACTTGCTACTGGCATCTTATTTCTGTTTCCTCTGGCATCTTCCCAGTGAGAAGAGAGCACATGATGAGCAGAGAGTAGAATGTAGAATGAGAATATGCCCGAGGAGAAGATGGAGAGCTTCAGTTTCTCATCGGTCATAGTTTCAAATGGGTTTGAACAGGGATTTGACACAGTGACTTCAAATTTTGGTATCTATCTTACCTGTGGTTGTTGCCATTTGCTGTGTCTAAAGTTGATCCAACTAATTTGCAGTAAAGCAAATGAAAATAAAAAATGAAAGGGACAAAAAAAAAAAAAAGACAGAAATGTGTGGGGACAGCTAGAAAGAAATGAATGGAAGAAACATAAATGTGGAAAAATAGAAGGAAGCTGGAAAGGAAAATGTTCAGAGAAGAAGAATAAAATATGGCAGAAAGTATCACAGCAACAAAGCAGCTTTACATTACTTTAAAAGCGCCAGTATAGCTTTCTCTTGAAAGCATTGACGCCTTTTTGTTGGTGTACAGAGCACATAAGACTCAGTACCAGGATTTTCTAGAGAACATATGGCTGCTAAGCTCGTAGGAGACAAAAATGGAGAAAGGTTACCACCAATAATACATTCCTAGATAAGTAAAAGGTAGAAGTGAGTACTGAGGGAACTGCCTTGCCAAGAACAAGGGGGAATGCAGGGATATATTAGCTTGAGCCTGAGGAGATTCAGCTTGGCTTAAGGCTTGATACAAAGCTCATTCTAATGTGTGAAAAGATTCTCCAGTGATGCTGAGGGTCTGTCAGGAAAACAATCCCTACCTTTCACTTGCTTTCTTCTCCCCACCAGTCATCCAAAAGCTTCTGTTACAATTGTTTTTTGGGTGGTTTTTTTTTTCCCTTGACTTACTAATTATTCTGCCCAAAGGTGCTTGAATGAGGTCTGCACCTCATGGCTGACTTGGAGATTGTTCATCTTTGTGTCATGCATTGATGAGCAAGCTATGTATGAACCAACAAGACAAAAATATTATTAAATAATCCTGCAGTTCCATAGTTATTATGTAAGAATCTAAACTATAAAGGAAAAAGAAATGCTCATTTTTAAGAGAAAAAGGAGATATTTTCTTATAGTTAAAATTATTATAGCTAAGAGTAGAAGAAAAACACTCTGAGACTTGATAATATGCGAATCAGCAACACTGGGAGAAGTGTCTGCAAGATGATTTGAGTTTCAAGAATGTAAATGTACTTCACTGCTCTGATTTAGTCACCCTTGGTCATTCAGGATGTAAGTGGGAACTGATCTCATTTAGGAAATCATTGAGAGGAGATGAGTCTGAGGACTTGATTCTATCTTATCTCAACACACCACAGTTAATAAAGGAAGGCAATTATTACATTTTCTGGGATGTACCCTCATCTGAGGCATTGTTAATAAACATTAAAGGTCTAGCTCTTCAAAGATGTTTAAGCACCTAGCTCCCATTGATTTCAATAAAATGAGGCATCTAAGTGCCTTTAAAAATCTGACCTTAAGTGTCTTCAGGAAAAAGCGAAGTGACAGACATAAGCAGGTTTTAAAAGAATACCAAGGGACTGCAGGCATAGGATTCTGGTTTGCTCTTGGTTATTGCATTCTATATGTATGGATTGTCTGTGCATTATAAACCAAAGTACAAATGATCCCCACCTATACCACATAAAGCACCAAACTGATATCACATCTCTAGTCATCTCTCAGAAATCCTTTACAAAGCATGCTGTATGGATTGAGATAAAAAGCAAGAAAACAGCAAACAATATCCCCTCTGCTCTCTTCAGCCCTCCTGACATAGCTCAGGAGTTCAGACTCAGACTCCTCTCCCAGCGCCAGGCTTGCCCCTCCTTCCTTCCCCAGTGCACTTTGTGAGCTGGAGGGTCTTGTTCACCCTGCTCTGTGTGACAAGTAAGCAGTTGGTTATAGCCCTAATTACAGATGCTTTTCATACTGAAATGTATTCTTTCAGTTAGAGGAAAATACCTTGCTCTCAAGATTAGCCTTATCAAGAAGTAACAGTACATATGACACAGTCCCAATGTGATAAATAGATAGACAGACAGTGGCATACAAATGTTAAATTTTTTCCCCCCTCTTCTTCAGGAAGAATCCTGCACTAGAAAATATCATGTTGATTTGTCACTATCTTGTCAGGTTTGTTGCATTTTAATACAAAATAGAAGCTGAGAGGAAAGGCGGTTGCCTTGCTGTTTATGTTTGTTTCATGGGTAAGCTGACTGTGCTGCTTACCTACTTCTTGATAAATAATGCTCAGCTGCTTCTCTTTGGGATAAAGCAAATGAAAACAAGCCCTCCAAAGATAACAATAATTCCCAGAGAAGAGGCTTTCAAATTTAAAAGCTAAACTAAAATTTAAAATGATTTTCCTAGATTTCCGACCTAGATTCCCTGGCTTACTATCAGTGCATTTGTCCTTTTAAAGGAACCAATATGTTTGTATAACTGATGTGAAACAAGCTTGACTCCAAAAAGATTTAACTTAATATCTGGCTAAGCATTCAGAGGGTAGTCCATCTGTAGAATGTACATTAAGGACCCTGGCTGGAGCGCAGCTAGTCATGTATGATATCAGGCACACAAATGTGACGTGATGTCCATATACTCTTGAGCATAATTCAAAGTGCCATGAAGCTCTATGGGTAGAGAAGCTATAAACACAGTTGTCACAAATGAGAAAAACTACAGGGTTATATTCAGACTGAAGAAGCATTAGAACCAGCTATCACATCTTAATGAAATTGTTAATTGGTATAGTATGGAATTCATAGCTAAGGATAATTTCTATCCCAACAACCTTGCAGCATGTTTTTACTTAACTATTTCTTTACCAAAATCTGAGACAGATTCAGAAGTAGTTCAGACAGCTGTTCATAAATATACAAATACAATAAAAATGACTTTTTTTTTTTCCACAGCAGATTTTTCCAATCTTCCCCCCCTTTTTTAAAATAGACCAGCACAGAACATGTGATTATCTACTGCTTATAGGAATAAGCACACATTTAATCTACATAATCATCAGTCTTTCTTTATGTAAAAATGATTAGTAAATGGGGTTTTTAAGCAACTGTTTAGATTAGGCATTGGCATCATAGATTAACTTATTTCTAAAACACTTGATTTTATCACTCTGCCTAATGATTTGTCCCATGATTTATTGGCTAATATGATGAATCATGTTAGATTTATTGTTTATCCTATAAATAGTGCAACAAATCATTAAACAGTGATAAACCCCAGCAGTTTCACAAGTCTACCTATGTTGTCTTCATGTACATCATGCATGTGTTGTACAATAATTTGATGGCTCTGTTTTCAGTTTTATGCTATCAGGTGAGTAGGGATCTCTGTTTAAATTAAATGGTTTTACAAAATAATAGTCAAGTCATAATCTTATACTCCAGCTGTATTTATTTTATACAGAAAAATAAAGCCTAATATCTGATGCATGGTAAATCTGTAAATTTATTCACAATAATAAATGTAACATTCTTTCTTGGAAACAACTTAAATATAATGGCAGCTTTTTATACTTTGACATGCCAGCTATGTTTTTCTAGCTATGGTTTCATGCTGGGGTTGATAGAAAGGTTGCTTCTCTCCCAGTAATTCTAAAGATGTGAGCCCACATCATTTAGTAGCTTAACTGACAGGCTAGTGTGGGATATTGGTGAAGTGAATATATTAAATTTGGCATTCAGATAATGGGAGTGGTCATTTTTTTTCTTGAGACATAATAGTCTCTCTTGTTGCAGACACAGCTAAGTCTGCCTGTATACATTCAGGATGAAAGGACAGAAAATAGAAGTAATATTCCTGAAAATTCCCTGAGGTCCTCAGTGGGTTAGGACAGACACAGTCATGATAATATTATATTCTGCCACAGTAGATTTGCAGTATTGTCAATTGAATTATTTGGACTGTAATGGTCAACCTTTATTACTAACTGGGATGTTTTCCTTCTTTTGATCTCATGGTACTGCCACACCCTGCTTTAACTCACCTGTTGCAGAAATGCTTCTTGTGCATTCTTTAGATCCATTGTTTCATTCACAGTACCCTCAGCAATACTTGTTAAGGGTGGACATGCTCAGGATAACTGATCAGCATTTTCAAAATACAATATATTCTGGAAACATCATTTTTTC
>CM066591.1:8295591-8320591 GCA_033816785.1 Picus viridis | reverse complement strand
CTGGAGAACAAGAAATATAGCAAAGCTCATCCTGTGCCACCTCTAATATCTAGGGCACAGATCTCAGATATTCAGGGGAAGTATCTACAACAGGTAATCAAAATGATACCACAACTGACCCAAATTTTCCTCATTCTTTTACTTATAGGTTATGCTATCAGTTATGTCCTAGTGCAGGTGCTCAAGGTTTCTAATATTCATCTACTAAATGCTGAGGCCCTTCCAGACCCTAGCTGGGTGTGCCTGAGGTCTCTGTGTTAGGTCTGTAATTCAGAAAGATTATTTTATTTTATTTTATTTTATTTTATTTTATTTTATTTTATTTTATTTTATTTTATTTTATTTTATTTTATTTTATTTTATTTTATTTTATTTTATTTTTTGTACAGAAAATCATGGAGTTGCCATCTCAGTGAAGATAATGAGAACTGACTGGCCTAAATTGGACTCGTATTCTTAGTGCTTTTTTGGCAACGTTGTTGCTGTCCCTCAGAAACAGCCCACATTCCATTCCTTGCTACTCAACATCAGTGTCAGAATGGATGTGTCCCAAATGCAGCAACTTCTCAAGCATCTACAGTGATGCAATGATGAACACTGCTGATAACGTCAGCTGTCTGGAAGTTGTCTCTCCCCAGCAATTCCCCAGCCCTGATCCTGTGGTAGGTGGCTGGATGCACCCCTGTTTCTTCTGGCAGATGGAAGCTTCTGCTTATGTGCAAACCCTGCTCCTTGTGCAGCTTGGCTGAAAGCATTCCTTGAAAATAAAACAAGCCTGTTTTCCTCCATCAGGCTGGAAAATATCATTGCAACATGGCATCACTGAGGTGTCCTGAAGCACCATTTTCCAGTAGCTCAAATCTCTAGAAGTCGTCGTTTGTATGCTGTAGCCTTCTGTTTGCCACTGTTTTAGTTCTCCATCTTCTAAAAACCTTCCAAACACAGCTCCTTCCCTGCCTCAGGTTCTAGTAAAGGTTTTGTTGTCTATAAAGATAAGGCTGGAAGAGCTCTGTGAAGCTTTCTTTAGATTGTAAAACAGCCTTTTGTCCCTCTAGCTGGTCACAAGAGAACTTGCAGTCAAGGACGCAACCTGCCCAGTGCCATCATTCCTCCATGCAATATCCAGAGTGGTACTTTTGTTATGTTCACACTTGGTCTGAGCCCTTTTTAATTTCTTTTCTTTCCCCTCTGTGAAAAAAAATCTGAAGTGGGTTCTAGCTTTAAGGATGACACACATTTAATGGGGCTTATGCTATATTATTCTTGCTTAACTTTGAGCTTTTGATTTAGCATTCCAGTTTAGCAGTGGTATTCCACAGGGGCTCTTGTTGGTTTCCAAATCTTTTGTCAGAGTAATTGAGCATAACGTCTTTGCAGGTCTGTATTTCAAAAGATGCATTATCTTTTCTTGTCCATTTGTTCTAGCCAAGCTATTCAAAACTTCTAGCTTTGTAGATCCTTTGAAATAATTTGACTTTTAGGGCCGGTAATTTATATTTCTGCTGAATTTGCAACTCTGCATATGATGATTAATACACTTCTCTCCATAAATAAGAAAAGGTGGAATTGGTAACAAAACAGAAGAATTTTATTAAATTCTGTATTTTGCAAGAGACTTCCATCCTCTTAATTCTTTATAAATTAAACATCATCCATGTCTGGCTGGTGAAGAATGCGTGTCACATGTAAGATATCTCCCTTAAATATTTTCTTGAAAGTAATCTATATGATTTACAACATATTGCAATTAACATTGACCTTTTGTCTACTTCAAAAGAATGTGAGAAACAGTTTTTCTGACATCAAAGAGATTTTCTAAATTTACAAAAATATTCCTGATGAAAGTTGCTCTGACTGGGAAAAATATGTCACCTTCATTTAAAAGTTATGGCATACTTGATAGATTGTCTGCCTCTTTCCTAACCTTAATTCATGCACAACAGTGTATTTAAAGAGACATTTGCAAGTAATCATCTTTTAGAAAATACAGAACCCCAGAAGTCAAAACTAAGAATCCTGTATTTATCTTTTAAAGATCAGCTGACAATATATTTAAGATTTGTAGGCTGCCATTCGCTCCCCCATTTGTTTCCAGCCACTTAATTGCCAGCCTGCTGCTGCTGTTGAGGTTTCACTAAAGGTAATATTATTATTATTTTTCTAATTTGAAATGGCAAAACATAAAAAAAGGCAGAAAGCTCAGTTTTTCACAAATCTTTCTGTTCAACTTTATTTTACAGATTATTTATGTCAATATATTATTAGACCTATGGACCTAATTGTGGCCTTCCAGTATCTGAAGGGGGCCTACAAGAAGGCTGGGGAGGGACTTCTCAGGATATCAGGTAGTGATAGGACTAGGGCAAATGGAATGAAGCTGGAAGTGGGGAGATTCAGGCTGGACATGAGGAGGAGGTTCTTCACCATGAGAGTGGTGAAGCCCTGAAATGGGTTGTCCAGGGAGGTGGTTGAGGTCCCATCCCTGGAGGTGTTTAAGAGCAGGCTGGATGAGGCTCTGGCCAGCCTGATCTAGTGTGGGGTGTCCCTGCCCATGGTAGGGGGGTTGGAACTAGATGATTCTTGTGGTCCCTTCCAACCCTGACTGATACTATGATACTATGAAATATAGCTCCCAATATTCATTATACTCTTTGCATGTGGTATGACATTGGATTGCTACTGATTGCTCCCCAGAAGAATCTGTCAAGTTTTTGAGATGAACATGCAAAATCTTATGATAGAGGATTATTTCTTGAAAAAAAACCTTTCCTTTTTTCTTTTATCCCAACACTTACCTATGAAAATGTTAGTGGGAAGCAGATAAATGGTCTGTGAATAGGATCAAATTGCTTAACACAATGAGATGGAGTCTTGCTCCTCTTTATTTTCCCTTTTTTCTTCACTGCTTTGGTCCCCTTCTAAAGATTGGGAAGGCTGCAGTGGCCACAGCATCCTGCCAATATGTGACAAGTTCAAGCGATGTCCCTCTGGGCACTTGACTGGAGCAGGCTCATTTTGTAGAAGCCCTGACTTTGATGGCGAAGTATTAACTGTTCAGTTGAGGGAGGGGAGGAGAGATCAGAGCACGAGTTAGGCTAGCTGCCAGCCACACTAAAATTATTTCTGTAACCACTCCAATATGTGTACCAGAATTTAGGAACTCCGATATATTCAGACAGAACAGTTTTACACAAAGGGTAGTTGAAATATGGTCTGGAACAAACTGCCGGAGTCAGCAGTAGAAGCAAATAGTGTAAATCAGTTCAAGGAGCAGGTTGTGAAGAGAGAGGGGGAAAAGTATAGTGCTACTAGCTGGAAGTTCAAGTTTCAGATGATGAAATGCAGACTGATTTGTATTTCCTGAGGTTATGAGGGCAGGTCTTCATGGACCGTATCTTCCTCTTTGGGTTGTTAAATGTTCATATATACTTTTGTGCTGCATTTCATTCTCTTTCAGCATGAAGTGATGCCTTTTCCCCCCACTCTCTTGCTTATACACTCTCTGTAGATAATGTCTTGCAGAGTGGAGTATGTACCACGGAAACTCTTCCACAGCAACTTAGTGAACTTCACTGAAGCCAGTGTAATCATTTAGTTGTCGTAATGTGATCATTTTCCAGCTTATGGGTGCACAAATTTGCATGCGTTGTGTTGCCGTGGGCAGTGACATGTTCTCCTTGAGAAATCTTGCCACCAAACATTTGAATTTTTAAAAATTATTATGTCAGTAAGCCTATGAACATAACTGTGCATGTAAGTGAGTCCCCTCCCCTTCTCCTACATATGCAACCCAATTCCATTGCTCTCTTGCTTGAGACTGGAACTAAGTCCCCTGAACTTACTGGAGGCTGCCTTTTAAAAGGCTTGAGGCAGCAGTGATGAGCCTGATTCTGCAAGCTGTTGTTCTCCACAAAGTTCATGATATGTCAGCATAAGCTGAAATTTCTCCACAGCTTACTGGATCAGGCTTTGCCTAGCCTCTTTTTTTTGTTTGTTTTTGTTATGTGTTAATAGATAAGGATCTTAAATTACACAGATTGCCATTATGAATATTATATGAAAGTGGTTGGTGTTTCATTTCAGCCTTCAGTTTGTAAGTCCTAGATTGTGCTAGGTAACTTCCAATGTTTCCACTAGAAACTTTTCAAATGTACAAGTTTCTCCTTTTAAAAATTATCTTTTATTGTAGCTCTGATATTCAAAAGACAAATGTCTTTTGTTTGTTATGAGTAGGAGCCCAAAATACAGATTCTTACTGAGATTCCCTGTGCCTTGGGTTTCCTACCTAAAGTAACATTAATTTGACTGAGATTTCTGTATTTCCCTCCTGCCTCAGCATAACATTACCAAATGGTCTCTGTTCGTTCTTTGCTGTACCTATTTGTGTGCTAAAAGAGCATAAACTACCTCTCAGCGCTTCCTGCTTTCTTCCTGAACTCACAGCCCTGTCAGAGATCAGAAGTGCAGTTCCATAACAAAGAAAAATGATAAGAAAATTATCTGAACTTTGTAAATGACCAGGAAGGTTTGGTTCTCACTGCTTAGAAATTTGTAACCTGAGTGAGCATAATCTCTGTTCTCTGTTTCTCAGCTGTAGATGTGCTGCTATTGTGCTTAAAGCCCAATAGAGCAGTAGCAAGACAGAGTTGGCCTTACAGAAACATAGCAGCCAGATGATTGGATCCCATTTCCCACAGGTTTCTAAGTCTGCAACTGAAAATGTCTTGTAACTCTATTAGGAAAGACCTACGGTGATCAATAGAAGCAACAAGGCCACACAAGTACGTCTCAGAGCACAATGAAAATTGCACATCTCATGGTGCTCAAGGGACTTAATATTTTTCAGTGATTTTCTCACCCCATCTCTTGCCCTTGTTTACAGAGCAGTTCTTCTGTTTCCTGCAGCTTTATTGTGAAATGTAACTGGTCTTGTTCATTGTCATAGTTTACTCAAAGAAAAGGGAAAAAAAAAACCCTCAGTTCTGCATGTTTCCTAAGATTTTAGTAATACAGATTTTTATTAAACCCAAACAAACAAAAAACCCCTACTTTTGTAAAGGTTGGTTTATATTTTGATGTGACATCTTGTAACTTCCAAGTGAAGATGTCTGCAGTCCCTTATACATCATTCTTGTCTGAGACAAAAGGGCCAAGACCAGGTGTAGGGATATGGTTTCGCTGGAGCTGACTGGTGATAGACTCACAGATTCAATGTAGTATATCAGGGCCACAAGCTGACCGATCACTCCTGAAGATGTTCTGAGCTGGGTGGATCTGAGATGACATTGGAAATGACATTGATATTGATCTACAAACACCTGATCAGAACAGCGCTTCATTGGTTCAGTTAATATGGCATCCATCTCTTTCTGATACTAGAGAGAGAACTAGATCCTTGTTGTGGGTGGAAAGAGAAGGGGAAGAGATCCATGCTATTTATGAATGCCTTTTGCCTCTTTTCTATAGAGTTAAGTTCCCAGTTATTCCAGAGCTGGACCCTAATAACTAAATAGGAGAGAAATTCCAATCCTTCTATGAAATTAAGAGCACGGAGTCCTAAGGATAGGGTGAAAAATTCTCTAAGGTCTTGTGGGAGGCTGAAGAGGTTGTTTTGCTAGCAAGAGATAATCACAAAAGGCATACTGTAGCACAACAGTAACTATTATGGGATTGTAGGTAAATTCCTAAAGTTGTATCCCACTGAAAAGTCACCTTTCAAATATCTTATTTCTTCTCTGCCTGGCCAAGGTAATTAGTAATGAGGATGCAAAGATTCAATTAGATTAGGAAAAATGTTTAAAAATTTGAATTATTATCTACAATTTCCATTAATTATGGGTCAGAAAAATAACTCTGATGATCTTTCAGAACTGCTTTTCTTCATTTTTTTTTTTTTGTGTGATTCTAAACCATCTGTGCATAGCCAGCATAAAAGGATTTGATCTCATGGATTTAAGGTCTGAAACAGTCTCATGGTATTACTTTTGCTTAGATGGACTTTTTCTCAACAACTCTCAGAACTGAGTCTTATTTTAGTGACAACTAAGAGACTGCTTGTTCTATTACATGATTATTTTTAGTTTGGTCTTAAGCACCCCTTACAATATCCTACTTAAAACTTTTTCTTTTTTAATGTGAGAAAAACAAAATGCTTGCTTTGAGGTATACAGGGAGTCTTTTATAGACAGTGTGTTTAGCTCAGAGCACATGAAAAAATGACTACTTGACTAGGTTAGCTTTGAGTGCCCTTAGGCTCTTTGAGATTAGTTTTAGATTCATATGCTATGGTCACTCATTGACCAAGCTGTTTCAACCCTTATACATATCCACCAAAGGATCATTTCCCTCAGGCATGGTTTTCTTTCAATCATATTTAGCAAAAACATTAAACACACTTGGGGCTTGCACTGGGGAGAGAAAGGACTTTATATGTACACAATTCAGAACAGTTTACTTCTTCAGGAAGCAGAAAAAACTTGCTAGATGATCTTTCGAGGTCCCTTCCAAGCCCTACCATTCTGTGATTCTGTGTAAGTCTCTGTTTGTCAAGACTGTAGTTTGGTGCACCCTAAAAGAGTTCTCTATCACTTCCCCTACAAGTAAATTACTTTGACATTATTCTTAGGATTTTTTGACAATATCTTTAAAAGCTGATGCAAAGGTGATGCTTTAATGAATTCTTTCTCACTTTTATTTCCCAAAGTGTTTGACAGTTGATACAGCAGTGGGGTGGGAATCAAATAATACATTGATGCCCTTTTATCCTTTTAATAGCCTTTCCTTTAGCAGCCAAATTTTATTTTTCAGCAAATCCTCAAACCATAAGGTTTTCAGCTTTGATATTTTACAAAAGAGTTCTTAACACCCACCCACATGCACACATCCCCACCCACATACCCCCTCAAATTTTAGAGCAGATGAGCATCCACAATAGTGGATGTAGAATCCATGTAGAGGGTACAAAGCAGAGTGGTTGGATGACTCCAGCGATGGCATTTAAGTGTGCCAGGTTTCTGATCTCCTCACTTAGCTTCCTTCATGTGCAAAGTCATATTGGCTCTAGTTCAGTGAAATTCAACACAGGAAGAGTAAGTGTTCACACACCAAGACTATTTGTAGGACTTGTTACTGGGCCCTAAATTTGGAATTGGGAAGTGTTCCCAGATGGCCTATAAAGTGAATATTTTTGGTTCTTAACTGAGAAAGATTCACATTAAATTCAACGGGCTCTCTTTATTAAACATATCTTGGCTCATGGTTTATAGAAAATACTCTTGACTTGTGCAGTGTAGCTTTGAATAGAATAGAAATGCATGTGAGAAGGAGGGGAGTTGTGTGCTCTGTGGGTGTATTTCCCTAGGCATGGAGTTATTGTTTCTGTGAGATTGAGGTGAATTCTTTTCCTCGTATGATTATCTGTTTTGGGTGAGTGTCTAAGAAAGAATTGTCTCCCAAATTATCTGAGAGGTAAGTGATGCTCTCCCTTCAAGACCTCTCTTAATTCAACTTCTGTGTCTGACAGGTTTCACTTAGGAGTTCAAACTCACCGCTGCACTTTGACTACTCAAATCAGACATCTCCGATGACAACTTCCTCTGCTTACCCTGGCTGGCTTTTACTTGAACTCTCTTGGATCTCTTTACACATGGAGGCACATGTACATATTCACTCCCCTCACCCCCGCTTCTTTCTCTATCTGGAGATCACCTGAACTGCTTAAATCTTTTGATTTCATTTTAATTTCTGAGAGCAGTGGGATTCCATAGAATTATAGCAAAGATGCCATGTTATCTTATCTCTATAAGCTCTTCTGTAGTCAGATTTGGAATTTCCACAAGAGTCTTTCCTCAAGACACTATCAATGACATTCACGTAGAATTGCTTTTGTGTGATCATACGCATGTGGCTACTGCAGGTATTTATGCTCTTGTGCATTAAGCTGTAAACATGAGGGTAAACCAAACTTTCTCCTTTGAGATGGAACCAAAATGGATAGATATATGAGCAGCTATTTACCTCTGCATTTTAGGAATGATTAGGAATTTTAGGAAGGAAGTTGACTTGCTGGAATGCGTCCAGAGAAGGGCGACGAAGTTGGTGAGGGGTTTGGAACACAAGCCCTGTGAGAAGAGGCTGAGGGAGCTGGGGTTGCTTAGCCTGGAGAAGAGGAGACTCAGGGGTGACCTTATTGCTCTCTACAGCTACCTGAAGGGAGGTTGTAGACAGGAAGGGGATGGTCTCTTCTCCCAGGCAGCCAGCACCACAACAAGAGGACACAGTCTCAAACTGCGCCAGGGGAGGTTTAGACTGGATGTTAGGAAAAAGTTCTATACAGAGAGAGTGATTGCCCATTGGAATGGACTGCCTGGGGAGGTGGTGGAGTCACCATCATTGGAGGTGTGCAGGAGGAGACTTGATGGAGTGCTTAGTGCCATGGTCTAGTTGTTTAGGTGGGTTGGATGCGTTGATCTTGAAGGTCTCTTCCAACCTGGTTTATTGTATTGTATTGTGTTGTATTTTTTTCCTTTCTGTGAATGTCTTGATATTCCCTTGTCAAGGCTTGCTGAGTAATTGCCTAAGATCACACTTTTAGTGTAACTAAGACTTCTCACTTTAGTCTTCTATTATTCCTCTTTCAATTGTGCATCTTGTCATCTTCAGCTACTAGAAATTCCAAATTTCAGCTCTGAAAGTGCTAAATTATCTCTCCTAACAGTATTTCATTAATGCTTTGTGATTTAATATTTCATTGTATGTAAAATTTGAGAGACACAGTAGTGTGAAAAGTACAGTATAAGTTTTATTGCATTGTTTACTTCTTGCTTTGTAGGTAGCAGATTCACTCCCTTTTGATTTTCCAGCAGTGAAAATTAGAGATATTTTTCTTGAAGGTAAAAATAATCAGTGGTTTCAGCAAAAATTGATACAGCTTATGTGGGTTCAGACTTCTTAAACATTAATTTTGGTTTATGGCAGTTACAAACCAGATTATTCTGAATTTCATCTTTTTTAGCTATAAATTAGTATGTCTGGATTTGTTTTCTGAAAATTCCATAGTACACATAGTAGGCCACAGCAAGCACATTGTCTCTGAGTAGTCCTCATATCTTCTAAAAATATTTAAGGTTTTAGACTTTAAGAAGAAAACTCAAGTAAGGGTAACAATCTTAAATGCTCCCTACATGTGCACCTGAAATAAGTAACTTAAAATGACTTAAGGTTTGAATTTCTTAGGGTGACAAGGCTTAGTTCTGCTTAGTGATGTGATCATCCCAGTGACAGAACCTTTGCCTTCATGTCACAGATTTTGCATTTTCCAAAAGCAGATCCTGACATCTGTTATTTTTCAGGTACTGCATCACAGGATTTAAATTGCTGATGGAAACTTCTTGATGGTCCTTCTTCTTCCAGTTTATAAACTGGCAAAATTTCTACGTGGTACTTTTTTATCTTTTTGTGTAGATGACTACACTTATATATGAATAGGCTCCTAATCTCCTTCAGCACCACCTATAGTCGAAAGCGAATGGAAATCTGTGGTGGTTTGGCCCTGGCTGGGAGCTAGATGCCCAAAAAATCCACTCTATCACTCCCCTTTTTAGATGCACAAGGGAGAGGGAAAATATAACAAGAGGTCTGTGGGTCAAAATAGAAGCAGTTTAACAAGACAAAGGCCACTCATGGAAGCAAAAGCAAAAAAAATAATATTATTCTCTACTTCCTATTAGCAGACAGTGTCCAGCTGCTTTCCTGGAAGCCAGGGCTTCAATATGCTTAGTAGTTGCTCCAGAGCACCAACACCATTTACAAACACCCCCACACTTCCTTCTTTCTCTTAGCTTGTACATCTGAGCTGACGTCATATGTTGTGGAATACCTCTTCAGTCAGTTTGGGTCAGCTGGCCTGGCTGTGTCTCCTTCCAAGATATTGTCCACCCCTCAGCCTACTGTTGGGGGGCAATGTTGGAAAAGCACAGCCTTCCTGCTGTGTGAGGACTGCTCAGCAACAGCCAAAATGCTGGTATGCTATCGACACCCTTCCAGCTATTATTACAAAACACAGCACTATGAAAGATGCTGCGGGAGAATTAACTCTGTCTCAGCCAAACCCAATATGAAGTCCTGCAGAGTGTAACTTGGAGCACCTACATTTGCTTCTTGTCAGGAATTGGCCGTAGGAGGATCCCTCTCTCAGGTTGCTCTAGTCTAGAAATCAACTGACTGGGAGAAGTACCCAAAGGTGATCTGTGGAAATGCTTTGTTCATGTTTCATGACTTCAAAACTGATTTTAGTGAACTTCCCTGGGGAAAAATATTGACCCAAATCTTTTTAAGACTTAACATGGAGATGTTTTATGGATATCTGAGCTGAATAGAGCTCAGGCAGGACTTTTCCCCTTTGTTTGTGTGAAAAAGGAATCTGATTTCAGTCAAATTTACTTCCCAGAAGTTTGGACTTCTTGAAATTAACACAAGGAACTATTTCATGTTATGTGGTAGATTTTGAATGTTCCCTGGCATCAAAGTAGTTCTGCATTATATTCAAGCAAAACTATGTGCTGGCAGTGTGGTAAAATATTAGAGAATTCCACTCAAATTAGTTACAGAAATTGAATGATAGGAAAAATTAAAAAGAGGCAGGAGGGGGTCAAATATTTTGTTTTAAAAATACTCCATAAAGACAAGCATGCAGTAAATTAGCAAGTGTCCTCTTGCAGTTGTTCCTGGAAACATACTGGAGGGGGATGAGGGGGGTGGTGGTGTTGGTTTGTTTATTGTTTTGCAAAATTTGCCAGTGTTTTGTCAGTTTTCTACAGGCTGTTGTGTATGGAACATCTTGGGAGGATCCCCAGAAATCTTTGAGGAAGACTTCAGAAATGATGAACCAGACATGATGGATTGCAGCCAGAATGACAGTGCAAGGCAACAAGCTCAAAGCTGGATATTCCCTTTGAAAACCTTTCAGCCTCAAAGGTGTGACATGTCTAAAGTGACAAAATTGAAGTGATCTGTTCATCTACCTGCATCTAGTGCTGGGTACTTCAAAAGCTGCATTTAGAAATGCAAACCCAACTTCCTTTGCATTTACAGCAGATGGTATTAATTTATGTCACTTAGATTAATAGCAGTTGTTGTTTAACAATAGCTGCTGATAAACTAGCATTGTTATAACAATATGCAAAAAACCTACATCTAAACTCGAGATCAGGGGATGGGGAGGGGTGCCAAGGAGGGTAGGCAAATGTTCCACCCTGCTTTGTTATGTATATATTATATATATATATATATATTCCTCTACTCACACATAGAAATGATAACTTCAGTATGTTTATGTGGAGTGGTGAAAAACAGTCACTTGCAAATTAAGTGAGACAAGGAACAACAGATTGGAGCCATATAATTTTTTAAATGCTGTTTCCAACCACAGTGTAAGTGTTAGAAAGGAGGGGGAAGATTTTGTTTTATTTTTTTAATATATATTGGGTTTTATTGCAATAAATTCTTTTGGCTCAAAGACATCTGTAGTTTAACCTAGTAATCTGTGAGAAGTAGAGGGGCAGGAGAGAGCAGAGCTGTGAAAAGGATCTGTTCTTAGGACCTGTCTGTCTTTCTGTTCATAATAAAAGCAAGAGAAAAAAGAAGCAGTGTTATCAGTACACTTCTGCAAGTGAATTAGCTAGCACAGATTTGATAAAGCTTATAAACCCTCTAGAGCAATCGTGACAGTTTGCTGGCTTGGGCTTTGTCTGCTGCCAGTTACTCCTTGCTAGTGGCACTCTTTATTTATGCTTCAGTACCACGTTATCCTCTGGGCTTCAAACAGAAGGGACCTGTCTGTAAGTGTTTTGGTTGTGGTGTTAAAAAATAAGAGTGCAGCAAAACACATGCAACAGTGCCCAAGATCTGTTTCAGCCAGTTTTCCTCCTCACGGTTTAGCTTCCCCGTGTCTTTTCGGTACAAGCAGAGCGTGGCTGAGGTGGTATATGTCTGCCTTCCACTAGAGAGTGTCACAGAGTTATTTGAATGAATGAAAAAATCCAAGTGGATGTATTAACTGCTTTGTTGTAGGTAAAATGCAAAGTGGTATGACCTCAAGAACAGGAGATGGGTGTGCCTGTCCACCTTTTCCATTTTCTACCACTACTATTTAGCCTTCACTCTGCAGCTAAAAATAAACATATTGCGGGAGTTAGCTACATTTTAATACGTGCAATCTTTTTTACTCAATTTGACAATGAGTACACATTATTATTATGGTAAATATACAATCTGTTATTTTCTCTCTCTCTTTTATACTCAGATTAAATACATACTCAAAATGCTAGCGTAATTTTGGGGTTGATTGTCACGTGCATGTTCCTAGCACAAGGCAATGGCAAACAGAGTTTAGATTTTGGATCAGCCTATGTAAGATTCTACACATGGGAGTCTTGGAAAGAAAGTTGCAGTCCATTAGCAGATTCTCTTATCTGGACTGAAGATGTATATGCGTAAGTAGAGAAATTGAAAAATGGTGTTAAGTACTTCAGAAAGTCTCCAAAGGGAGATCTGGACAAGAAGCTACAGTAATAGCATTAGATGGCTATTATTGTAAAAAGAAAGAATGACTTAAAAGTTAGGACAATAGTGACACTCCAAATGCAAAAATTTCTTTATCCCCTGAAATTTTATATGGAAATGAAAAAACTGAGAATATTGTCTTTCAGGGGTGTGATGTCACTGAATAGCTCTCAGTCCTTTTTTCTAAATGAAGGATACTTTACTTCAAAATAATAAATCAAAAATATAAATACTGTGCTCACTGCAGGGCTTAAAATGGGTTTAATCTTCAAAGTCTATTTGGGTGAACTCTCCTGTTCCTGAATTCCAGAAAAATCTGCAGGTCAACTGTTTTTCTTTTATAGAGGATGGATCCCTTCTTCCAGGTCTGTGGTGCCTGGCCAACATCTTTGTCCAGACTACACTGTTTTCTTTCTGCTTTAATGAACGCAATATCTCAGGCCTGAGAATCTGTCCCCACATCTAGGAACATGCAGAAACCTCAGCAAGGATACTTTTATTTCTGGAGGATTTCCAGATCATAAGAAGAATTTGAAAGGCTCTGAAAAACTCAAAGATAGAAGCAGCATAGCCAGTTGGGCTCAAAGGTTTAACTTCCTTACCTTTTCCATGAGAAAACAGGAAGCTGAGGGGATAAATCAGGGCCCCAAGCATTCTTCACAGTGACACCAGCAGTTGTTAACCGACCACAGCTGATGGGGTCTCCAAGATCTGAATGTAGAGTGATAAAAGGTTTTGTCTTGAAGTTACAACAAAGCGAGTAGTACAGCAAGGGCAATTATGTCAGACCCTACTATAGTGAGGTGAGCAGTAAGCTAGACTTGTAATGTCATTAAGAATGTGTGAGGTCCTGAGAGTTAAAGATCCTGTGGTGCACCTTTACAAAGTTACATGTACCTATCTATGGAAATCTCAGACTTTGTTCTTAAAAATCTTCAATCTGTTTTGCTATTTGAATGTCTCTGTGGTTAGCTCACCTTAGTATTTCCACCTTGGAAAGGTGAAGAAGTCCAAGTGATGTAATCAAATCTATTCAATTTTGTTAAAATGAGTTTGAGATGCTACTGTAGTGGAAGAGCTTTTGATCTTTTGAGTGTGTAAATTATTATATTTTTTTTAATCATTTGAACCTTTTGCTATTAGTTCTGTTAGGAATATACATGTGTGGGAGTAAGGGAGGGGTTTTCCCATCATTGTCTGACATTGATAGCTAAGCAATGGGAAGAGTTCAGCTGTGGACAGCTGGAAAAAAACAATCTGAAGGAATATACCCACCCCCAGCAAGCATTTTTAAAATACAGAGATCTGGATAATAATAGATAATGAAAAGAATTCCCATTTTGCCAGCCTGTGCAGATACTGCCCTTCCAGTGGCAGCAGCAAATGCCACTCCTCAGTGCTGCGTTTGCTTCTCAACCCACCACATCTTCTGGGGTGTCTATTATTGAGATGATTAAGAAAATTTCCAAATTGTATTTTTTCCCCTGAAATTAAATGGAGTGAGGTGTTTTGGTTTCTTTTTAAGAAAAAATAAATTATGAAACTATTTTTGTCACTGCTGTTTGCTAGAATATATTGAGGCATCTGCACTACCATGGCTGCAGGAGGAATGCTCAGGTTTCTGTGGGTCTGCCCGTGGCTCAGCAGGAAGGTTTGAGTAACTGTATCTTTATCTCAGTTTACCCTTTATAGTTATATGGTTAGAATTGAAACATCCTTTATGGACTGCATAGGAATGTTTAATTAATGTTTGAGAACTGTGAGATCCTTTAATAAGGAGTTACTCTTTATGAAAGCAAAGACATATTTATTAATAACCAGGTGGCTGTTTTGCACTTTGTCTTCTCATAAAGACAAGGGGGGTTGGGGGGTGGAAGAGTAGAAATAGTTTTAGGAGCTTTTGAGTAAGAGTTGTTACCTCATTACTGAACTGAAGTAACTTTGAAAGATGGCTTATGCAGCCATCTATGTGCCGTCTTCTTGCATGAGGGATTTCTAATAGTCAACAGAAGCTCCTTCCTGAGGACCTGGAGAGAGTGTGATCTAAGTCTCTCAAGTTAATCATGAACCACAGAGCAAGCACTGAGTAAACTGATAGCATAAATTGAAAGGTCAAAGCCTGTATTGAGAGAGAGGCTGTAGTATTTCTCTCTTAAAAGAGACATGACAATTCATTTTGATCTCTGTCACAGAGATAGACAAGTGAAGGAGGGAGATGCTCAAAGAGAGCTCAACAAAAGGGCCTCAGTGCCTGAACACACAGACCTCGTGTCCTCACCAATCCTGTCCCCCTCACAGCACAAGCCAAATGCAGTCTTAGACTGCGTCAAAGTTCTGTGTTTATCCCTTTTCTTTGGTTGCTATTCATTGTAACCTTGATGGTTTGACATGTGTGTACCACAGTGGTTGTGGGGAATATCTATTAGGAAAAAGGCTGTAGAAATGTTTTTATTCTCCTTTAGATTTCTTATTGAATCAAACAATTCCTTAGGCCTTGCACTTAGTGTAGCATAGAAGCATGTGGGCATTTGCCTGTCACATATGTAACTGATGGGGCAGTAGAAAATGGAGCTTGAAAATATTTGGTCATACCAGTAGAATCTGTAAGTTAACAGGAGTACGTATGTGTCAGGATGAACCGATCACCCAGAAATCACAGAATTTTTGTTTCAATATGAGAAATCTGTGACAGTTTAAAGTCAGCATATGTATATTTATCTGTTTAGGGGAGGTTGGTTGCTTTTTTCCCCCCAAAATATCTCTTTGTGCCAGGTATTGTATATCCTCCAGTCATTAGAGCTACTAATTTAAACAGAAATAGCTATGTAGAAGCATATTCATGCTGTACACTCTAGGGCAGGTGAGCAGTAAATTTACCTTGAAGTGCTTTAAATGTCAAATAAGATTAGTGATCTATGAATCCATCTAACAATTCACTGGAAGTTCTGCTCTTTGATAATGATTTTGTGTAATAAACAAGGTAACCCTTTTGCTGCCTAATGAAAAACAAGTGCATGCTAGATGATGGGGCCATTTTACATGAAATGTGCTGTTCCACATAACCTTTCCCTTGATGAAGAGCAAATATTGCCCAAAGAATCCCACAGAAGAATCACTAAGTGGTTTACGGAAGTTAATGGCCAGGCACTAATTTACCCGCTCCTATGTTTAGATGGAGAAGACAGTGATATGTGTGCTTAGAGACCACAAATGCTGTTAGATTTTTGTGGAAATAAAGGTAAGAAGAAGCTATGATAGCTGGAAAATTGGTCCACAATTAAAAAGAAGCGAAAAGAAGGGAGGCAGGAAAATTTTTGTTTGCACACAAAACAGGACTACTTAAGTGTAGCACAGTAATTCCTCATTCAGGGAAAACCAGGTTCCCTGGTTCCTCACCTTCAGGAGCTGAGTTGTAATTCCTGATCTATAGCAATAACAAACAGGAGAAGGAAAAGAGATTTAAAATAGAGATTTTGCACAGAGATTTAAATAACTGTAGAAGAATACATTGGACTTTGGAGAAAATAAGGAGGCTATCTTAGAATAAACTTTACCAACTTCACAGAGATGTCAAATCAATTAGATCTTCCTGAGATAACAAACAATAATTAAAAGCAAGCTTGTGTTTATTCAGAGTTGTATCAGAGTCCTGGGTGAAATTTGGGTTGGAAGGCATATTTAAAAAGTGATCTGGGAATCTGACAAAAGTCATCTTGATGTAAAGAAATGGCATTGTTGATACTGGCTTAAGAAAAGGCTGTCATAGCATGTGACATTGTGATCTAATTAACATCCTTGCAAAAAAAGTTATCATTAATATCTGTTTGAAATATAAGCTGGTACTGGTAGTATTTTCTTAACAGAATCCTTCTTTTGAAACCTTGATAAGACTTGTATTTTTGAGAAGCATGAAAGCTTGAATTCAGAAAGAATACATCAAAATATTGAAGAGGATAGTTGCATATTTTAAAAACTGCAGGAAGGTGATTCGCTTTAAAAAGTGCTACTGTACAAAAGGTCAAGAAGTTTGAGCTGTTTAGGGCAAGCAAAGGAAATGAACCTTCAGCTGCGCTGATTGTGCCAGAGGTCTCTGCACCACGAGGCCAGGGAAGTGAGCCCTGCCCTCCATCCCTGCCCTGGGACTGCCTTCAAAAGCCTGCGCTCTGTAGTCCAGGAAGGACTGCATTATTCAGCCAAATATTCCAACTCAAGCAGAGAGAGATTTCCCACCCTGCATCCAAACAAAATGAAGTCAGCTTTGACTCTGCAAAATGTCGATGAATTCTTCAGAGTAAATCACCCCTGTCAGCCTGATGCGGAACTGTCACCTACTTGTGACATAATATAATATGAAATGATATTGAACAACATGCGTTTGGCACTAAATTGTTAGCGGGTTTTAGCTTTGACAGCAGCAAGTTTATTGCTTTAATCCCAAGGTCTTTTAACCCTCTTTGACATAAATTGAGGTTGGCTTTTGTGAGAAAACTCCACTTCACTCTCTCTTCCTTTACCTAAAACTGCTTTTAACAATTTATGCTCATACATCAGACACTCATTTTGAGTGACAAAAAGAAAAAAGATCTATTAGAAAGGAAGGGAATAAAAGGGTCAATTTAGGTTAAGCAGTGTATGTCTCTTTTGGTAGGCATGTCACAGCTTTCTTCAGGTAAATGTGAATTTTAAGTTGTAATAATGTATTGCTGTGGCAAAATAAAACAAATTGTGACAAGAAGAGAGAGTAAGTATTGCAGAAGAAAGGCTGATAACCTGCATCAAGTCTATTCTTCCTTTTTTGGTGCAATCCAATGTATTCCTACATCTGGATCCATTTCTATTTTGTTTAAATGATGGAAGGGTTTTCTTCTTTATCCAAACACTGTAGAGACTAGTCAAGCAAGGGTCGCATAGAAAGATACAGAGGTATGAAATAGATATGTACACACAGTTTTGCTGAAGGGTATAGCTAGCTGATAGCACATAATTTAGCATTTCTCTTTTTTTGAGACACCTTTTTTGTGTTGGTTTTTTTTTTTTTTAAAGTTTGATAAGTACACATTGTCATCAGTGCTCTGATAATCCTGTCACAGAGATACATCATATAAGAGCTCTAATACCAATAACAAAGGACACTTTTATCACTTTTGTTTTTCTGGTCTCAATTACTGTATGATAGCATTGCTTTGAAATTATTTCTTTATTATGTTTAGAACTGAGCTGAATCTGCCCTTGAACTGTCTAATAATACAGAGAGAACACATTCTCAGCATATTTACAATATTTATTATTCTTTTAACTGTTTTCTTTGTTCTCTCATAAGGAAGTGTACGGTCACAAGCGGTGTTCCCCAGGGCTCAATACTGAGGCCAGTTCTCTTTAAAATCTTTGTCAATGATTTGGTCTGGTCATGACACTAATCTGGGAGAGAGTGTTGATCTTCTTGAGTGTAGGACAGCTCTACAGGGGGACCTAGACAGGCTGGATTGGTGAGCGGAGGCCAATGGCATGAAATTCTACAAGGCCAAGCACTGGATCCTGCACTTGGGTCACAACTACTCCATACAACTCTACAGGTTTAGGGAAGAGTGGCTAGAAACCTTCTCAGTAGAGAAGGAGCTGGGGATGTTGATCGACAGATGGCTGAATATGAGCCAACAGTGTGCTCAGTTGGCCAAGAAGGCAAACAGCATCCTGGCCTGTATCAAGAGTAGCATGAACAAGGAAATTATTGTCCCGCTCAGCACTGGTAAGGCCACACCTTGAGTAGTCTGTTCAGTTTTGGGGGTCCTTGCTACAAGACAGCAGCAGGCCCAGAGAAGAGCAACAAAGCTGGTGAAAGGCCAGGAGTGCAGCTCTTATGAGAAGCAATGAGGAAACTGAAGTTTCTTCATCTGGAGGGGGGAAAAAAAAAAGTCTGAGGGGTGACCTTATTGCTCTCTACAATTGCCTGAAAGGAGGTTGTGTTGAGATGAATGCTCGTCTCTTCTTCCTAGTAACAAGTTATAGGATGAGAGGAGGTTTAGGTTGGATATTAGAAGAAGGTTCTTCATTGAAAGGATTCTCAAACCCTGGAATTAGCTCCCCAGTGAGGGTTGTGTCCCCATCCCTGCAGGTGCTGAAAAGCTGCAGAGGTGTTTAGCACCAGACCTGGTAGATTATTCTAGGACTCAATGATCTTGCAGGTCTTTTCCAAATGAAACAATTCTATGATTCCATGATTATTGATTGAATACAGAAAATTAGTACCAGTGAATAAATACAAATGGTAAATAAACTTCACTGGATTTTTTTGATTTGGGGGCTCTCTCCCCAAACTAGGAAAATACCAAAACAGAGAAAATGACAAATAGTGTTATTTTTATTCCTAGTTATGTTACATAGAACCTATAATAATATATTTATAGATTGTAATCGATAGCATTATGTACCCTAGATGTGTCCTTTATTTGAATGTAAGCTATGACCAACTGCTGATGCAAATGCTGACTTCTCTGAAACCAAGAGCAGTAATTTCATAGTCAGGATTTGGCCCTACAGTGTGTTTGCATGCACCAGAGCAGAACACAATGCCTCACTCAGTGTTTTCCTTTGATATGTCCTGCACCACCACAGTATTCTTCAAGGGAAAGCATGGGAGCTGGGTTCCTACAGCATTGCTCTCTTTAAGCGTTTGATGCTGGCAGCCCTTGCAGTTTCCCTCCTTCCTTACAGTTGTGAGCATAAATTCCACAACATTTCCAAATCCTGACAGAATGAAACTTAGGGAATTGGGGAAATGGGGTTAGTGTATGAATTGTGATCATGTCCATGCAATAAAAAGCACTATCAGCAGGCATTCAGCAGCTGAACTACCCTCATGTTGTTTGTGTTTTTATGGACACAGTTATAACTATAGTCAAGTATGATTTAACTTTAAAAGGGCTGATGTAACATTGTTCAAGTGCAGAGCTCCCATAATCTTTTGTGGTAAATCCTTTTGATTTTATCTAGCTTTTAAAAAGGAAGGTAAAACAAAGAAATAGTAACAGAATACACAGAAGCTACATTTATGAGGACTTGCCAATCCATCCTCTTTATTTGGTTTTGCATATATGCAAACATTTCTGAGCATGGTGGTTTTGCATATTGTTTTCTCCTACATTGCATTGCAAAGTCTTCCCTTGTAAACTGTACAGGTAGTTTTGAAACCTTGTTCCTACAAAGACCATGCATGCACAACTCTGAGATTTCTGTTGCTTATCTATTTCAGTGACACAATTTCATTCTATTAGGAATGCATAAGTTAAATTTGCTTTAAAGAACTGATTAAAAATAATAAAGGTTATTTTTGGTTTTGAACATTAAATGTATTCAAAATCAATATCTTATTTTGCTTCTAGATTTTCTTGTTGTGCAGAACAGGAGGTGGAGGCTGGATTGGTCACTGTCACTAATTCCAAGCTGACTTGCTTAGATTTTCTCAATCTTCTTGCTTATCTGCAATTTCCTGTCTCTTGTTTTGTTTATTTCATTAATGTTTCTAAACCGGTTTTACATGGAAAGTGCTGAATAAGTCTTATTTGCTGTTTGCTCTTGGGTCTGAAAGTGGACATTTGCTGCTGCTGTCATAGAGGTAAGCAACACATTTAATGATTTTCAGGATTTATAAATAAATAATCCATATTGATGGATATTAGGGGATAGCTATGCAATTGAACAATTTAACTCGGCACAAATAGGGTCTTGTAGCTAAAATGTTTAATTAGAAGCTCAGAAGTTTTATTATGCAGCACAGGACAGTGAAATTGCAAGTATAAAACATATTCTGACTCCCCATTTCTCAATGTTCTTGTCTTAGAAAAAAGCTGTAAGAACGAGTAAAAGATTCTTCATCCCTTCAAGGCATTCCCTGAGGGCTTGCCTGCCCTAAATAATTATACAACCTTAAAAGAGTTGTCAGCCACTGCAGTCAGGACTGCTACCTCTCACAATTTTATTGAGAATCTTGTGATAGCCGTGGTGTGTATCAGAGTCCTACTTTTGGAGTTGTAAACCTCTGAGATGGTAGGTCACCTTTCTAATTGAATGGAAGCTTCAAGTTCCTTGTTATTAACAAAAACTTTAAAAAGTTAAATGAAAAGAATCAAGCTTCCAAGTGGTGACCTCCTCCTACCTCCTCTTACACTTTTTAGAAATGGCTAGCTTTTAAACCCATATTTCCTAATTTCTTATTCTTAATTAATCTCTTCTTTTTCAAGGCATTTCTGACCATTTGGGACAAAGTTATGTCTGTTGCTCTGTGTGTGTCCACAGTGCTAGACAGAAAGTCTTACAAGAACTCTTTTCCACTCTTCTTGTACCTGTTTTGATAGTATGGGAGCTGCTGTCTGTCAGTACTCTCTATCCTGTGTTGGCCTTCTATGCAGGTAGAATGAATGAGCTGGCATTCGGATTGAGATGATCCAGCTCTTCCCTGCTCTTGAATGAGCTCCTCTTCCTTTCTTCAGTGATATCTGTACTATTACTGATGTGACCCAAGTTTGTACAGGGACTGTTTGAATCTGTACTAGCCAGGATGGATAACCATTACTCCATTTATCTTTATTCACTAGGAATGACTAGGACTGGCTAATATGGAGACATAACTGATAAGGACTGTCAGGATGCTGAATTATTGAATTATTCTAATTAACTCACATTTGTGAATGGTTTAACTTTCCAGTTAATAAGAGCTTCAGAAGGGGGAAACATTGCCCTTGTTTTTTGGTGATGCCTAGGCCATCACTGGTTCTTGATTCCTTCTATTCCAACCATCCAACACTATCATCTTGCTCAGGAAAAGAAAGACAAAAAGGCTAATGAAACAGAAAGACTAAATCATTCTGCTGTTTTCTCTTACTGGTTAGTCTTTTGCTAGTGTATCTTTGAGGCTATGGAGAGAGAATGTATGTCTGAAATAAAAGGTTAATCTACCCCTCTTTTTGTAATTCCTGTTCCCTCCTTAGCTGCTTATCTGAGCTGGAAAATGGCTGCACTGCTTCTGGTAGTAGGGTTGTGGAGTGCTGTTTCAATATTTTGGTTGTAAGAAATTATTTTATCTGATTTTTTTTTCCTAAAATTTTATTCCATGTACTGTTTGGGCTGCAATCTAGGGCTGGCTTCCCCAGGCAAGTTCAAGTAGGTACACTACAAAAGTTGGATTAGTACATTAATATATTAATAAATGACATTTCTAAGCAGAGGATTGGGGGGAAGGGAGGGAGCAGGAGGTGGGTGGAGATAGTGGTCACTGCTTTTATCCCTAGTTCAGGAATTTGTATTTATAGAAAAGCTTCAGATTTGGGGGGAGGGGGGGAAGGTTGATTCAAAGCTAAAAATTGCAATTTCTATCAGGTCATTGTTCCTCTTTCTTTGGTTATACTGTCATCAGTAGTCCAGTCTCCAAATGGACCACAGGACCTCTGACAGACTAGAGTGATATGGGTTGGGGTGCTTTCAGGATTTAGCACTACATGGGAACAAGGGTGTGCTGCCTCTGCCCATATTGTGCTCAGGCAGAGCTCCTGACACTCATGGGATTGATTACATTTACACTGTGTTATGTGATGCGGTGTGCATGACGACATAGTGCATAGAACAAGAGTGCTCACAATTATAAAGCTCTTATTACATAACTCTACAACTACCTGAAAGGTGGTTGTAGCCAGGAAGGGGTTGGCCTCTTCTCTCTAGCAACCAGCACCAGAACAAGGGGACACGGTCTCAAGCTGCGCCAGAGGAAGTTTAGGCTCGAGGTGAGGAGAGAGAGAGAGTTGTTCGCCATTGGAATGGGCTGCCCGGGGAGGTGGTGTAGTCACCGTCCCTGGAGGTGTTTGAGAGGGGATTGGACGTGGCACTTGGTGCCATGGTCTAGTCATGGGGTCTGTGGTGACAGGTTGGACTCGATGATCTTTGAGGTCTCTTCCAACCTTTGTGATACTGTGTAACTCCTCAGATTAGAAATTAGCAGAAAGAGATAGTTTTCAGGTGGTTGGGTTTTTTTTTCTTGCTTCATGGCTTTCCTGACCAGAGCTTAGATGCCACCAACAGCTGGAATCTGATTCTGATGTCAGATGTTTGTGTTCATAGAATGGGGGCAAATGAGTCCTCATACAATCTTCCCCTCCCTGGTGAAAAGTGTTTGGGGATGGCCGATGCAGTATCCCTGAACAGCTCACCAAAGAAGTTGCTCTGCATGTCGTGCAAACGTACTGTTAGTTTTTTTTTCAAAGTTCTCAAAGCTTGCACTTCTTCCTGTCATTGTGGGAATTGATTTGGTACATGGTGATTTGGATGCAAAAAAACCCAACAAACAAACATAAAGTGCACTTGGGAGTGTCCCGTGTTTTATCTAGAAGAGCTCAGTCATTAGCACAATATCACAAACAACAAATAACATCATAGCTGAAAAACAACAACCAAAAAAAAAGGATGAAAAAAGGTGACAAGAAAGGAGGAGACAGAAGTATTAAAAAGTATTGTAGATAAAGAACAGTTGACTGCTACTCTTGTAAATATTTCAAAATATAGATCCAATGTTTTATGGGTCACTAAAACTACTGTAAATACAGCAGCTGAATCCCAAATACATCATTCTCAATCCCCAGCAAAGACGAAACAATGCAGCTATAATATCCCTTCATCATCCCTTGCAGACTTGGATTTAGCTGCAGAGCGAGATGACTGCAGATAGAATATTCAACCACAGGAAAGAAAACGAAAAGCAAGCCTGCCCTACCATCCAGTTTTCTGTGTATTATATGGCATAGCACAGAAGCAGATCCCTGCTTTTGTTTGTTTCTAGCTCAGCTGTGAAAGCTGATCAAAGTTTTCTAAGTGGCTTGGAAACTAACTTCATGCCTTGCTCTCCCTGCATATTCAGACGAAATTATTCTCTTTTTGTGTTCATCCACTGAGGGCAGTAGGTTTATGGCATGATTTTTGTGGTGGTGCAGAGACAAAATGCAAGTCAGGTGTCTCCTCTCTAGAAAGGAAGGACAGTGCTCCTAGAGTGTTATAGTCATGACTAAGATTATGCTTCTTGAAGTGTTGTTTTGTCCCTCTATCATAAAATGATATGCCTGTTTGTTTTTTTTAATCAAGCTCTTTTCTATGATTTTGTGTTTTAATATAAGCATTTTACTCAATCCAGGTTGAGCTCTAGAGAGATGCTGTTACACACACTTCTGTGGTTACCAGCTGAGCAATGTGTGTTCTGGAAATGCAGTGGATAAGTAATGCCCCTAATAGCAACAAAATGAATGCTTATGAAGAGCAAAATTATCTATAATGTCTGATTGCCAGAAATCAGTTTCCCAAGCTGCAGTTAGGAGACAGAGATTCTTGTGCTGCACTGGATCCTTCAGCTTTACATTCTAAGCATCTTTCTTCCGCTCTCTGGAGAAGTCTCTGCTATCTTCTCTCAGCTCCTTTGTGTCAATAAAGATATTGGTTCCCAAAAGACTGTTTGATCAAATATAGCAAACAAAGCCTGAAAAGGTACAAGTTCTTCCCCAGATCTTGCTTACTTTCCTTATGCCTGTTCAAAAAAAGCCTAGTTTATAATCACTGTTAGCAGAGGAATTTTAAGAACTTTTTTCTACCGTGGAAGTTAAATGCTCATTAGCACATCTGCTTACAGTAGGTCACTTCATCTTCAAAAGTGATTGGCTACAAATACCAGTTATTTAGACATTTTGTCTTAAATCTCAGCAGAGGAAATACAGTTCAGACTTACCTCTGCTGGTTTTCTACATTTCCTGACTAAGCATGGAGGTTTCTATAGTTTCAGCCTTCACGTTCATCAAAGTGGCTCTGCCATCAGTCTGTTCCTATAGGGGAATGGAGAGGGAGGAGGCGAGCATGGGCTGGGGAGGAGGGTAAGTGGAGAGAGGCTGTTGTCTTCTGTTTTCCTGCAGGATTTGTCTAACAGCTAACAGGATTAATGAAACACCTGGCATAGATGCAATTAACTATTTTGCTGTTGAGGCTGAAAACTACATAATGAAAAAGTTCGGTGTGGCTTTTTTTTTTTTTTTTTTTTTTTAAATTAACCCAAAAAATACTCTCAAACCACAAAATCCCACAATTTCCATGACACTGTTTTGCCAACAAAGGATTCTATCACCCAATTATACTTACAATGTTTTATATCAAGTAATCTTCAAGATTCACCCCTTTTATGGATATATTTAGTGTATGCCCTCTACAGAATTATTAGTAACTTTGCAACTCAAGAATTGGGTGTAATAAATGCAGAGGGGTTTTATGGTAGCAGATGGAGACATTCAGTGGGTAGAGATCCAAATTTGTAGGGATGGTGATTAACATTGTTGGTGCTGTACAGTATAGCTTGGTAATGCCCAGCTTCATCCTGTGGTATGAACAAGTGAGTTACTGTTTATATTGTTGTTGATAGCTC
>CM066591.1:8185591-8290591 GCA_033816785.1 Picus viridis | reverse complement strand
AACATAGCTCAGTATCATCTTGTAAAATGCCTTAACTGTAAAGGCCTAGTTCAGTGTTGAAAGTGCTTTTTAAAAATGGTATGTTGGAACAGGGAAATGTAATTCAAATATTTTCTTCACGTCTCATTTTAAAGACTCTTTGTTGGAGCATGCGTGCATTCAGTTTTTCACAGGCTAAGCAGGGCATATGCTTATCTATGCTTGGCAATTAAGCAAATTCATAAATATAATTATTTGTTTTTATGGCAACTTAAAAGTTACTACTGCTTAACATGGCATTACTTTTGAAGTGCTGATGCAGAATTAAAAACCCATCCATTTAGGTAACTCAGTCTGCATTGCTGCTAATAATATTTTTCTTTTTTACTGAATTCATTTGTCTAACAAATGCCTATTTTAAAGATCTATATCAAATTCCAAAAGCTATTGTTCAATTGTAAAGCACACGATCCTCTGACAGAATGCAGCTTAATAGTTAGTAAAAATGTTTGGATATCTATTTTTATGTTACTGTCAAAAACCGGAATATTTTGCCCAGAACTAAAGGCTGCCACAAAACTCTTGTTGCACACTCTCCAACACAACTTGGAGCTTTTCCTTGCCCTGCTTCCAAACCTACCAGAGCCATGGAGGAGTACAGGAACTGGGGAGTGAACTGGGGAGGGATGGAGGGAACAGGAGGCAGCCCTTGAAGGTATCAAAATGAATAAGAAGTAACAAAATAAGGTTTTTCTGGAAAGTTCTCATCACAGCTCAATAAGGAGAGATATGGGATATTTAAATTATAACTCTGTGCCTTTTTGGCTTTGGTTGTTGAGGAAAATTGATCTTTCTGCACTAGGAAATAGCTTGTCTGTGTGAGAGAGGGCCTTCTCAGAGGCTCATTTCAAGTGCAAGAAACGCGCTTGCCAGGAGTCAAAGACAATCACAAATCTTATCTTGTACAGCCTCAAGTTCAGAGTGAGTTTCTTTGATTTAGGACAATAATAGGGGCACTTAATGATATGTATATACAAATGTTTTTAAAACAATCAGCAACAATTTTTTGAGGACAAACATATGACAAAGACTCACTTGTCTCAGTGACCTAATAGGAGGCCCACACCAATACGCTATTGAAAGTTGTGTAGGTTATAATATGACCTAGTGAATTCATTAATACATTTCAGATGGGTCAGCTTTTAACCCCAGATACACTAAGCTGCAAACTTTCAACTTGGTCTGAGCAGGCACTCTAAATTCCAGTGCATGCTCAAGAACAAGTATTTAGCTGGTATGTAAATCTAGGCTCAAGTAAGCTGCCCCGGCACCCTGGTAACCATGCTGCTGTGTTACACTCATATTTTGTCTGTAGTAAGAGACCTAGTATGTGATACTGGTTTCTTCTGTATTGACTGAATGCAAGGAAATGGTTTGACATTGAAGAGCATTGTCTTTTATGTATATGCGCTGCCTTGCCTCTTTTTGTCTCGTTTCTGAGTAGCTACTTTGACTTGTTCTGGTTTTATCTGTTATAAAGCATACATTCACATATTTCTTGTGAACCATTAAACAATAGCAATTTGAACTTCATGCATACAAAGGATGTGAATAGGTAGCTCTACAGGGCAGCCCCTTTAACCCTCTTCTTCATTCACCAAGCCATCCAGCTGCAGGCTGCCCCTCTTGCAAGGTTTCTCTGCAGTGGTTATCTGCATTCAAAGAAGGATCTGTAAATGTTTAGTTGAATTTGTTTTATTTAAAAATGCCTGTAATAGAGAGGTGTATAAATGAATCTGCTCCTATTAGACTTGCAGAACACTTGGGTCTTGTACCTAAATAGGTACTTGTACCTCTAGCCATGACAGAGAAGCACACCAGCATGCATCAGCACTGTGATACCTGCGGCAGGGGCTGACGCTTGCGCTGACGTGGTTGCTCGTCTGCTGGAGAGGTTGGTCGTGACGTCTTTGTTACTTAGGCGCTCTTCAGCCTTGCAGAGAGGCATCTGTTTGGCAGAGCCCCTGCAAGAGCCATGCTCTGCAGCATCACAGAGTATTCAGACTTCTACAGTATTTCCCCTAGCAGCCTTTCAAAGCATTTGGAAGCTTGATGCAATTTCAAAGACTACAGATTGACGTACAGTATGGGATATAGTATTTTCACTTGCGTCTAAAAACGCTGTTGTGGGGCCAAAAATTAAATCGCCAAGAAATCACACATGGTTCACAACACAGTTCTTTGATAACATTAAAAGTATATGTAATATTTTGAAATCACTGGCCAATTATTTCTAATAGCTTCATGATAATTTATGTAGAGAATCTCTCTCTTGGATGCGTTCCTGCTTTGGTCTAAATGTATTTTTGAACGCTCTGTCAAACATCCCCATTTGGCACCTATTTTGTTTCACTGAATTTCTTTAGTATGTCCAGATCTCTTGCCAATATATTTGCAGAACATATTTTGACAGCTTTGTCACCAAATTTGTTACTTCTTGTGTTTGGAATTGGTATCAAATTGCGGATATTATTGTGTGTGTTTCCTTTTGATATAGACTCAACTGGACAATGCCTTCGTCTTCTCCTATACTGAATATAATAGTGAGTGAATATTTTTTAAATTAATTTTTTTACTTCATTTCAAATGCTATTAAGATTTTACAATTCCAGATCTGTTATAAATGTGTTGCTCTGATTTTATGTTTGCAACTTAAAGCATCCTGAGCAGAATATCCTTAAACTGTAAGTTGTGACCTTACATTCCTTACTTATCCAAACTTTGTAATATAAACAGTACATATGTGAAAGCAGTGGACCCTCTCTTGCTGTATACACACACATCCATGTGTGTACATATATATGTGTGTGTGTGTGTGTATATAACTGTGTATAATTAGCTTGGATTAACGAGATTATTGAGTTTCAATTCATTGTGCTCATTTATAAAACAGTGTTTCTATTGAGTTTGTTAGAGCAGAGCTGAATGAAAATGGTGTATTTAAGGCTGATCACAATCTTCTCTGTCATGCTTTTCTTAATGTGATATTTCTAGATTAAAAGAGATGACAAGATAATGCTTGTTGAAATACAGAAGTTGTCTTTGTGGCTCTGTAGAACTGGCCGTGTTTGGGATGTTTCCAGCCAGGTAAGTCCCTGCTATTTCCTTTGAATGAGCACTGCCCACAATCCTGCACCGGTTAATTTTCAGGTCTTCTAATCTTGGATGGATCTCCTCTGCATCTCTCTGACTCTCCCCTGTCCTCAGATCTTTGTTTAAGGCTATCATGGTCGTGCCTTGGTGTATCAGTAGTTAGCCATTGGAATGTGCTGCCCAGGGAGGTGGTGGAGTCACCATCCCTGGAGGTGTTCAAGAGAAGATTGGATGTGGCACTTGGTGCCATGGTGTAGTCATGAGGTCTGTGGTGACAGGTTGGACTTGATGATCTTTGAGGTCTCTTCCAACCTTGGTGATTCTGTGATTTTCTGTGGTTGAGCACAGTACAGGGTGAGGACTCAGCCTTTACAACCCTCTGTGGGCAGCCAGCACTGCCTTTGTCCCTTGTTTTGGCTTGTACTGAGATGATGATTGCCTACTGGTCAGTTGTTGTTGGCCTTTGGTTATCTATAGACCTAGATAACACACTTTGACTCTGTTGAATAAACTGGATATGCTTTTTTTTTTTTTTTTTTTTTAAATATTGCCCAGAGAAATAGGCTGAAAAGATTTAATGAATTAGTTACCTTTGACAGCAGAGGCTAAATGCAATGTGGAGGATGTATATTTAAGAATTCAGTTTAAATAAGGCTTAGTGGTTGCCATAGCTGCTGATTATTTTTCCTCTGCTGTGGATAGCATAGTAGCTGGAAATACTGTTGGTCACCCTTAAAGGTAATCTCAGGTGTGGAACACTGTGCAGTTCTTGGTGACAGCACTTTCTCTGAAATGGCAAATTCCCCTAGGAATACTAGAAAACCTGTGCCTGCTTCCAAAGGCTCCTTTTTTTAGGCCACTTTCTAGCTTTCTTTAAAACAGAGCTCTTTGATATGTGTAAAATAGGAAATGACTCCTGAAACATCTGTGTTTGATGCTGATAGTAAGCCTTCCTCTTATTTTCAAAATGCAGAGATTAGTTTTAAAATGCCATCAGTGTCTGAACTGATGTATATTGCCTTTTACAAAGATTTGATCAAATATCTTAAGTAACAACAACCAGAAAGTTAAACAATCTAATTATATTGTATAAAAACACAATTGTGAGTCTAAAATATCTGTAGGATATCCAAACCAGATTATTTTTCAACAGGGACTGTCACATTTCACCTTTAAGACAGGTACCTTTATTTGTCACGTGTTTGGGTTTTTTTTGGGTCTTGCTTGTTTGTTCATTTATTTGCGGTGACAACTGCTCCATCAGTTCTAGAAGCTGAACTTAGATTTGAACTAGAAATATTAAATTAAAAAAAATAATAATATTTGCATTAAAGTCTTACAGAGAAAATTATATGTAATATGTATGGAAGACATTCCCAATACAGTTCCTTTTTTTAGTCCAATTCCATGATTCTACGCAATAGCATCTGATTTTTTTTGAGCAATTTCTTCCAGTTTATCTGGCCAAGTTGAGACAGAGACTGCAGTCAGGGAACAGACACGATCCAGGCATCAGGAGCTCTTCCTCAAAAAGAAATTATATTAACTTAAGATGACAAAAAGTAGGACTGCTATTGTATGTCTGCACTAGATGTAGTATATATGCTGCATTTTAGGGTAAATTATTTCTCAAGTCTGAAGCCCACTTTAAAGTGAGGGCAGCAATCTTGTGCCAGCTTTCAGCATTCTCCAGAGAAATCGGAGCAATAGGCCATGGAAATGGTCTGGTCATAACATACTTGCCATAAGAAAAGCAAGCAACCTAATAGATGCTGTGCCAGTTTCATAATACCAAAGAATTTTCTACAAAGTAGAGGAGCTTAAAATTATAAAGAACAAACTGAGCTGCCATGGATTCAATTTACTTTTCGGTTGGAAATTTTGCCCTATAGAATATATATTTTGCTTGTCCATGTTGCTATTGACTTTCTTTGTTCCATTAAAATTCTGAATTTTTGCCACTTGCTTGAAGTTTTTTCACACAGCAATAGCACAATATAAATCAAACACTCTAATCCAGACAAAGTAAATCATCAGCTGTTCTGCATAATTCTGTGAGTGTTGGTAGAAGAGTAACTCTTCCAGACAACTTCCAACAGATTGCTAAATACACAAATAATTTGCTTATTAGAGGTGATATTCATTTAAAAAAAAAAAAAAAAAAAAAAAAAAGGAAAAAAATCTCAGAAGAATGTATGGACTGAAATACATTTTTTGTTCATGTGAAAAACAAAGTGACCTGTTGGAGACAGAGCTTATCTCCTGAGAAGAAATGAATTGTTTAGGAAGGTTCCGTGAAACCCGTGAAATCATCGTGTATATATAAGAAACAATAATGTTACCTATTTCCTGCTGATTGACTTTTATAGCTTGCAAACATTATGCTGGATTGTAAATTGCAATAAATTTAATCAAGAATTATTTTATTCAGCCTACTAATGAGGAATAATAGCGTATGTATCAATTAGACATGTCAATTTGTGTGAAGAAATAGATTTACAAAGGGATAGTAGGTAAAAAAAAAAATCATTGGTATCAATTCACTTCATTATTTTTAATTTGCTGTGAATATTGAGTGCTTCCAACATAAAATCATTCCTCAATTAAAATAAAACAGCTGTACTCCTATCAGCTTTTCCTTGCTTGTTGTTGCTTACAGATTAGCAGTTGTCATTGGCTTCAGTCTCGTGTAATTTCATTAATTTGCAACCGTAAATGGGTAAAAAAATAAAATAATAATAAAAATCTTGAGCTTGTCAATGTACTAAGTAATGTATATAAATTGTTTTTTTTTTCCTCAAATTGCCCTGAAAGAGCAGAAATACTGTAGCAGCAATGTTTGGGGATATCAGAACTGTGACAAAACCCCATTCGCTTCTCCAGCGTCAGCAAAGCAATAGTAGTTGTGAGCACTTTATTTATTCTGACACTTTTTTATTACTCTAGATTCCCTTTCTTTTCCCTCAGGCGATTTCTAGTAAACTAGATCCCACAAATGTGTTACACTGTAAATGAGAAGGATGAATTCTGAATTGGATTGGTTTGTATCTAGCTTTCACTGTAGGATCTAATGAGTCCCTCTCCTTTATCAGCAAATGTGTGCTCTTATTTAGTTTTCTGTGATATCAGTAAGCATATTTGTGGGTTTGAGTGACATACGTAGCTCTGTGGTTGTCCTTATTCCTCTTCAACTAGATCAAAAGTCTGACAATAAGGGCACAATTGTAGAGAGAAGCATGTGAGTTGCAAAGGCTATTTCTGCAAGCCCAGATGTGAAAATGTGGTGTATAATTTCTTCTGTTAACTTCTGTTTTTCTGGTACTAAGTTCTTAATGGCCTTACAAGATTTTAAATTGGTCTAGCTTACCTTCTTATCATCCAGCCCTTACTTTAATGGAAAGTTTAAAAACATATATCTCTATGATATATAAGGTGTAGAAAGTATGCAGGAAAAAAATCAATAATTACAAGTTTTATATTTTAAATAGAAAATAAAATTCTCTCTCAGATGACTGTGGTTTCAAGAAAAGAAAGCAAGCTGTATGTCTAATTACTCTTTTCTGCAACTGGTGTTGCAGGTTTACGTACCTTTAGCTCCTAATGCCTGAATGGCAACAAGGCTGGTGAGAGGCCTTGAGCACAAGCCCTATGAGGAGAGGCTGAGGGAGCTGGGGTTGTTTAGCCTGGAAAAGAGGAGGCTCAGGGGCGACCTCATTGCTTTCTACAACTACCTGAAAGGTGCTTGTAGCCAGGAAGGGGTTGGCCTCTTCTCCCTAGCAACCAGCACCAGAACAAGGGGACACAGTCTCAAGCTGCAACAGGGGAAGTTTAGGCTCGAGATGAGGAGAAAGTTCTTCACCGAGAGAGTGATTCGCCATTGGAATGGGCTGCCCGGGGAGGTGGTGGAGTCGCCGTCCCTGGAGGTGTTCAAGAGGGGACTGGATGTGGCACTTGGTGCCATGGTCTAGTCGTGAGGTCTGTGGTTACAGGTTGGACTCAATGATCTTCGAGGTCTCTTCCAACCTTAGTCATACTGTGATACTGTGTGATATTTTTATTATTTTTTGTTACCAGTGAGAGTTGGTCTCCCAATTCCCTAAAAGGGAATTCATATCTATAGGGAGACTGAACACACGAGATCTGAATCCTAGTTAGCAGGGAGTTTTCTGTTACAAGAAGTAAATCTTACGAATATTTTCTTCAGTTCTGAAAGCGGAAGCTGACATTAGCTTGTATCAAAGAATTGTAACTGATGATTATTACAATGCTGAAACTGAAATCAGTATGCTAAATATGTGTGAAGTTCTTGGAACTCACGCTAAAATTTCAGCTAGCTAAAGACTTATCTGCATTTCACTATTATTAAAATGGTAGTAGTAATAATAATAAATATTAGTAAATACATAAACTGTTTCTTTAAATAAATTCACTGAATTTAAGTAGATAATCATTGCATAAGCTGAACATATTGCCAATGTTGATAAATCTGGGATGTTGTCATTTAACAAGATTTGGTAGAAAAAAGGCTGTGTGAGTTTAATGTTGTACTTTTGAATAGGTATTTGCATATTTCAGAACTAAATAAGAAATGTCAAATATCACAGACCTGCCTAACATGTAGGTATGGGTGGGTGGGTTGGGTTGGTTGATAGGTAGGACGCGATGATCTTGAAGGTCTCTTCCAACCTGGTTTATTGTATTGTATTGTATGCTATTTGTAATCTATAAGAGCATCTGCACTAGGACTTGAGATGATTAATACACCATAGGTAATATATCCGTGCAATTCATTGCACCATATATGATGCCAAACTTCTTGGGTGATGTTTGGAGAAAGAATCTTCCCACTTGTACAACAAATGAAGCTTTCAGAATTCTGGGAGAAAAGGACAAACAGGAAATTCATATCAAAGGACTGACTGCTAATTTTTTTAAATTGTAAATAATTATGAGTTGGGATGCTCTTACTTACAAATAAACTTTGTTTTTATCAACTGGTATCAACAGTCACTGTCAATTATCTTTTGTTTGTTTGTTTTCATTTAATTTCCTGTTCATAAACTCAAACATTCTTGTAATTTTCCAGTGTTGTGTCTTTTTAGTGTTGGAATTATGTTAAACAGTTAACAGTTTAGTAAGTATTATCATTGGTTTTATAGATGTATGGGAGAATTTACATTTTTAGTGGGTGAATTTACTGATATCTAACATATAAGAACAACAAACATCAAAAGACTCTTTCAGCATACTGGAAGAAACACAAGTTAAAGGACAGCACTGGTGAGATGAGAGCAGGGAGGAGATTACAACATCATTCATGTGTTTACCTCACTGCTGAGCTCCTGCCGTAGAGCCCTGGTCAATACACTCTCTAGGGATGCTCCTGGAAATCCAGCTCCTGCAGTTTTGTGACTTCCTTCTCTTTTTGCAAAGCTTATTTTCTGTTAGTATCCTTCCTGATAGCCTCTGGTGCAGGTTGGCAGCTGCCTCTGCTGCCAAACTGCTGGCCGAAAACCTTGGCACTAGTAACAGCGCAGAACTTTTTTTTTTTTGTCATTGAAGAACCACCACTTACCATAAACATGCATAAACATGTGGAGTTGATGAATCTGTTGCCTGACTCTGGTAGCAGCTAAACCTTAAACTTATGATATTATAATGTTATCAGTATGCCAGCTGGCTTAATGCGAGAATGAATGCATTCTGAATCAGTAGGCTGCATTCTTCAAGACAAAAGCAAAGCTGAAGTTAATTTTATCAATCACGTGTTTTAGAAAGTACCTCCCTTGTTTGAACATTTCTCTATGTGAAGTTAAGACTAAGTCCACAAGCTGAGCAAAACCTCATGACTCACTTTATACAGCCATTCAGTACTGCCCTACACATCAACAATCCTTTAGTATAATATAATGTACGACTTCGTTTTTTACCAGAAGTTATAGAGAAATCTTCTGATCTTCCAGCTTGGAAAAGCACCATGACTGATTCTGCCCAGAAGCAGCATGAATACATGTGGAGCAGAAAAGTTGTTCTTTACGGCCAGCTGTAAAATTCTTTCAAACCCTGTGAATGTTCAGCCTGAGAAGGCTTATCTCACTGAGATATAGATTAGCTTCATCATACCAGCCTTCAGGAGTATGTGTGAGTCAAGATTTCACTCCAAACCTACACTTTACTGGTGAAGTCAGCCAGCCCATTTCAAGAAGAAAAACAGCATTTGATTTCAGTAAGTTACTACAGAACATGCTCCAGATTTGACAAACATTGTAATTAGTTGCTTTTGTGTGTTTAGTACACAGTGCAAATGCTGTAAAATGTTTTTCACATGATGCAACTTTGCCAGCAGATAATCATTGGAGCATTAAACCAAAAGAGTTTGTGTATATCCTACAAGCTGCAGGAGGATAAGAAAATGTAAACAGAAACTAACAGCTGAATTTTTCAGCTGAAACCCTTCCTTTCCTTTTGTTAAACTGATTCCTTTATGTATGTTACTTTTTGTCAGTTTCTCTAGAAACTGATTGGAAAACCTTAAACTACTGTGAAAATGCTTTTGTTTCTATCCTAATTTTGCCTGTGTGAATTTTTTTTTAGGGCATTTTTAGTTTAATTATGCAGCACTAAAAATTGCAATTAAACTGAATTTGCAATTGAAACTGCTCATTTTATTTAACTGTCAAATGTACTACGGCATTGTGAAATAAGGGCCTTTATTATTATGAGGTGTTTTGGAAAAAAAGTAACTTTTTAAATAGGAGAGAAATGTCATATCTCTCAGTCCTACCACACTGAGGCAACAATTTAAAGAGATACCTGACCGATGAAGCTAGTAACCCTCTAAACACAATGACATTTGTTTGAGGTGGTTTAAATTATTGGTGTACTGCAAGTATAGACAGTATTGCTTAAAGTCTTTTTGTGCATATTTAATCTGTTTTGTGAGACGCGTTTTTCACATGTAGGTGGAAGGTCTAATGTTGCTTTTAAATGATCTTGTGATAACCTACTTGTCTGAGGGATATCTGACATGCCATGTTTTGCAGGATGCTATGACGCAATTTGATGGATATTGTGTATTATATGAGACTGTACCAATCTTAATATCTCTGTTCCTCTGTTTTAGTATGTGATGTACAGCTCTGTGCACACAGAGCGCCTCAGACTAGTGTCTGAGACTACCCTTTTCCTCTAAGCCCTAGGCATTTTTATCACTGTGCCAATAAAAGGAAAGGGATTTATGGGCTACTGCTTTTTAATTCATTCAATTCTCTGTTCATTGTGAGGTTAATGTTGTTGATCTATTTTTCTCTTGAAACAAATAAAAACAATATGTGCTGACACTGACTTTGACTTTTGACATGGGAGATAGAGGTCAACATTTAATTCTATATTTATAGACTACATGAACAATATTATCTGTATTAAAAACTGTTCACTCAGTCCTTGTCATTTTACAACTTAGTTCAGTCGCTTATATCACGTTGAACATTTGCTCCAACTCTGATCAAGGTGCCATCATTCACAGTGCTACACTTAAAGGGTTGTCAGCTTTTCCATTAAAAATACTTTTTTTTTCCAGGGGTTCGTAACTTGACTATCTAATGAGAAAATTACATCAAGAGTGTTCTGGAGCTTTATTTTAAACAAAATATGCATTAAAAAAAAAAAAAAAAAAAAAAACAACTCAAACCCACAGCCCCAAAAGCCTACAAAGAACCCAAACTAAGCTAGGAGCTGACTGTTTTGGCAGAAGTTCAATGGCAATTTTTATTTAAAAAATAATGTGATTTATCAAGCAGGTGCAACACTGCTTAAATATTCATCCATTTCTTTCTGAAAATAAATCTTGACTCTTTATAAGAGGTGCTTATCTGTCCACTAGTGGATGCCTCATGCTCAGATTACTCAAAATTTTATTCTGCCAACATAGTTAGCGACGTAATTATTTTAATGAATGCTCATGGTACAGCTGTAACTGTTTAAGCCCCCTAATAGATGGATTTACACTTCTGTAGACCATTTTCCTCCTCAAATGGAAAGAAGCTCTTATAAGAAATGTTTTACTTTCAGGGAAGAAGAAGGAAGGACTTTCTCATTTTATCTACAGTGGATAGAGAGGTACTAGAGCTGTGAATGAGCATTCTCTGCGATACAGAACAGGACCTTTGGATCACTGAGACAAGTAAAGCTGAAGTGATTTCACTGGAACACATCTTTAGACTATGCTGCTCTGACTTGCCTGACTTTGCTAAGTCTTATGCGTTGAGGCCTGCCATGAGTGAATATACTTCGGTTTATTCTTGTTTTCCGGATAAAGGTCCTTGGTATATCTTATATTCAACAAACTGAGTTATCAATACAATTATTATTAACCTGCATTTGTTTTCAGAGGTTATCAGCGGTTATCCAATCTTTCTTTAGTCAATGGCAAGAAACTTGAGGTTGTTCTTCCAGAGCAAACAGACGTTAGTGTTTTCCATAGGTCACTTAGATGCTTTATCCACCTAAATATGTATTTCCTTGGGTAGTAACAAGAGTGAAAGCATGGAATAACCCTTATGGTTTATTCTGTGTGTTTTAAAGCATATATTTGTGTAAAAACCCCATATATTTATGTAAAACCCCATATATTTATGTAAAACCCCATATATTTATGTAGAAAAAGAAACAAACTAAAAGGTAAATTAAAGAAACTCACCGAACAAAACCACCAACAAACCAAAATAGCTGCTGCAATCTGTAAGTCTTTGAAATATATGAAATTGTATACTAATATGCATACATACAATGGTCCATGCTAACTGCCAAGGATTTTTTTAAGTAAAGTTTATAGAAATTAATATGCACTTTATAAAAGGATTCAGCAATTTATATATCATTCTGAGAAAGCAGATAATCTACACCATTTTGTATATGTCTATCTTAACAAGGGCTGTGAAGCCAAACCATCGATGGATCACGTTACATACCATGCATCTCCGAAAAGTTTTTCATTACAATGAACTCATAAAGGCTCTTGGTGCTTGCTTCTCAGCAGATGGCAAGAGGTGTTTATTTGCTTTTTGGAATTCTTTCTGTTTATATGCAGAGAAATGGGAAGTACGAGTCTGAAGGTTCTGGCTAGTACTTTTAGGACTATTTAAAATAGATAGCATTGTTATTACCATTAAGATTATACAGAAGGCTCAGTTATCCACTCCTTTCCTAACCAGCTCTACCTTTGCATTGAAACTTTTCCAATATTGGACTTTTGTGGAGAAAATAGAAATATAGCTTCCTGATGTGGAACCCTGTGTGATGAAGGGTTTACTGTAGGGGCTTTTACTAAAAGTGAAATCCTCTATTTTCCATTCTGTTCTTTTCCTTCTGTCTGTTTCTGTGTTAAATAGCTCCTGCTCTATTTCTGGCACTTTTGAACTTTACTTCTCTTTCCTTGTCCTTTTTCCTTCCATCTGTTTGCTAGTTTTATTGACTCTTAGCTGCCATTCTCCATTATTATATCCTTCAATCTGCAAATCCTCTCCCATATGTGCTCTTGTCCTTCCCTAGGCCTCCTGCCTTTTGATTCTTTCCAGATCTCATTTCCTTTTCACCTGATCTGGCTTTATTCAACTCTGCTCTTGTCTATCTTCCGGCCTGTCTCAGGCCTCCCTTTTTCCTTCTGTCCAGTTGTGAATCCATAAACTAAACAAGAATTTGGCAGAAGAAGTCAACAAATGTGGTGTTCAGACCAGAACTTGACAGCTGGAAAAAGAAAAAGAGAATGCAAGAGCCAAACTTTTGATTAGACTGGTGTGAATACTTTTTAATGAATTAAATATTCAGTGAATGTAACCTCTCTTCTGCTTTCAAGGTTTCCTGCAACAGGTTGAGGCTTTCTGGATTTTGTTGAGTTATTATTATTTATTAATTTTATTTGAACATATTCCTGGTTTATTTACAATGGCTTGTGCAGAGAGTCACACTTTGTACTGTTTCGGATATTTGCAAGGATATAAAATGTTGTTACGCAAAGTCCTTGTTTAGGTGAATGATAGAACTATGAGTTGTGCAGGCTGAGATTTCATCAGTATAAAATTTTGGAATTACTAAAGTAGAAATTTAATTTAAGATGTGATTGGAACTGAGATTTATTTTTTTTTCCCTAGAAAGACAATGTAAAGGACTGCCAAATATTTTCACATGAAATTACACTGTAAGTAGGAATGGACCAAATGTCACTTACATTTGCCAAATTCCTCTAAAATTCCTGAACAAGGAATCTTCCTAATTTGCAGCTTGCCTGATATTGCTAGGCCGAATATCTCACATCTGAGCCATCTGAAAATGAAGCCTTAAAATATTGTCATAGTAACTGACTGGTTTTAGTTTTGTTTTGCTTCCTCTTTCCTGTGCTGTTTTACTGAGGAGGGTTGCATTACGTTCACAGGAATGCCTTCACAGTGGGAGCATCGGCATACTTATGTGTCAGGGCACGTTAGGAGTGCATGCACCTGTACATAGTAACCATATTAAGAACATGTTACCCCTAATATGACAGTATCAAAACTAGGTAGAGATGTGCTGAATTTTGAATGCAAACCCAAGAGGCTAATCTAATAATTGCACACCCCGCCCACAAAACTCCCATTAAATCATGCCCCATTCACCTGAAACCATTTCAAAATGCCTGCTTGTGTTTTAAATAAGTAAAATTAAACCCCCAACGTTATTTCTACAATAACAGCATTTCAGATACAGTTCCCAATTAAAAAAATAATTCCCCAGTCTGAGAGCTTCAGACTAGATTACATTCTCTATGGGAGGAAGACAAGAAAGAACCTACTGTCTGGTGACCTTTATTTTGGCTGAAGGCTAATAGACATTGAGCTCTGTAGAGAGACAATTCTCTCAGGAAATGTGCATACTAATATTACTTTATTTACATTATTGTTTTCTAATTCAAATAAGAGTGGCATCAGTGCTATGTATGTGATTTTCCTGCACTGTTTTGTAGCTGAAGTTGTTCCCTCCTTTACACCTGCTGCTGCAGCTGGGGCCTTGGTGGAATTTGGGCATTTTTGCCACTTGCTGCCCTCTCTGGAGCAGGGGCAGGTGCACAGCTCATCATGAGAGCCCACAGAGGCTGGCATTCTTCTCTAGAAGGGGCTGTTGCTGAAGGTTGCTTCATTTGCAGCTTCTTTCGTAATAAATTATGGCTTAGTTCTCCTCAGAGAAATCTGAGTATGTCCTGGATGGATGGTCTCAGGTTTATGCTTGTGGTTTTGTTTGTAGCATAGGTTATTTTTCCTTAAAAAGAGTGGGCCTGGGTTGAAGCCAGTCTCTGTGCTTTGTGCTGATGTGTGGGTTTGGCAGAAACCCAGGGAAAGGCACAGGAGAGGCTTTGACCTCCTGCGAAGACAGACTTTTGTGACGCCAGGAAGAAAGACCTTTTCTCTGAAGGACCTGATGGCAACAGAGAATGGGGACTGGCTGCACTTGAGGAGGAAAAGTTGTAGGGGATCTAAATTTGATGGTCAGAAGGAGGCAAGGGAAGAGAACTGAACTGGCAGGATAAAGTGGGTAAGAAGAGGTTTTGTTTGGGTTCAGCCTACCTTCTGAAATTCATATCCCTTCTCTAGTGCTCATTTTAATATGTGCAGGCAGATTCACACCAGAGTTTCACTAAGACAAAGCCATCGTACCTTACAGGATTTTCAGTGGAATAAGTGTTAGAGTCCTATTTCTGGAATTTTTAGAGGAAAGTGGTAAATACATGTCCCTTGTGATAGGATTTTTTTCCCTGCCTTTGTAGAATGAGTCTCTCCTCTGTCATATTGCCTTAGGAATTCCCTCCTGCAGTGCCTGACCAGCCTATATTGTGCCATACCTTGCTGGCTTATGATCTCCTTTTGAACCATGTGTGGGTGAGCATTATGTTTCACTACCAGTACTGCATCCAAGAACAGCTAAAAAAAAAACTTTCCTTCTTTCTTTCTTTCCTTTTTGTCTGGAAAAAAAAATAAAATAAAAAAAATCACATGTACAGCTCTGGACTAGAGAAACCCGGGTTGGGAAGTGTTGATTTTCCTCTGCTCTAAAGCAAACCCAGGAGACCTGTTTCCTTTGATGTTTCTCTGCCTTGCAGGCTATCCCAGTGACTTTACTCTTCAAGAGGAGGAAAGCATGAGAAGCTGTCTTGTCTGCACCTGGAATGCAAGGTGAGCACACGCTTCTGAAAAGCAACACCAGTGCTTTCCTAACCAGTGAGTGCAGAGAGACTGAGCTTGCTTTAAGGCAGTTCAATAATTTCCCTGAAACAATACACCTTCAGGAGTGGAAAAACTGTAATGAAATATTCTTTGTCTAGAGAATGTTTTATTGCTTGCTGCCTGAGGAAAGCCCCTAATGAGGAATTTACTTGTATGATGTTTTCATATCTATTTAGTTTGGTTTGTACTCCTCTGGAAGGGAAGAGGGGGAGAAGATAAGTGATGTTAGGGGTCTGGTATCTGCTACTATTTATTATGAAGGCTCTGTCTCACAGGACATCATTTGCCCATCTTAACTGGTAATGTTCCTTAAAAGCTCAAAAAACCTACCACAACAGTGATGAATGTTTGCTGATGGACATCAGATGTTTTGCTGGCGTTTAAAAGAGTTTAGAAGAAATTAAATTCTTCAATCTTCTGCAGAGTTAACAGGTGTTTGTATCAGAGAGGTAATGAAATATTGCCTCAGGTAGGGAAATAGTGCTGTGGAGTACCAGTAAATCAGAATGTTCTTCTTGTTCAGAGCTGACTGAACTTGTTTTCAGTAGTTCAACATATCTTTGTTTATAAATCTAAATGCTATTGTGTTGTATTGTACTTTGCAGTGTAATAAATTGTAACATTCGACATTAACTGGTCAGGCTTCAGTGATAACAAAAGTTCAGCAGGCTGGTGGCACTCTGATCAATATTGCCTTCTATTTATAGTATTGTTACAAATTGAAGTTTTATTTAAATTAGACAATGCTGAGAAGCTTACAGTAGATCAATAAACTAAAATACAGTGATGGATTTTAATTCGTGGCTGATATGCAGCTACTCTTTTGTCACATGCATCGTTAATGTCCCCTAAACAAAAATCACATTTGTGTGCCCTGTAACAGACTTCTGTCTGGCAAAACTACAGAACTGTTTTAAAGAAGCAAGGCTGTGCTTGTGAAAGGAGCAGGAAAGGTGTTAGATAAGAGGACCAAAGGCCAGATAGTTTCTGTTTGGCTGAGGATTTGTTGTTTGCTCGTTTTGTTGTTTTCATATTTTCCTATCAGTACTTCAGTTTAAGTGGAAGTCTATAATGAGTTTACCATAGAGAGGGCGCTAATGCCCAGATTCTGTTCTCATGTGTTTACATCAGCGTATCTCCAATGACAGCAGTACTGTTTCTCCACTACTTCACCTCTGTTGTGATATTAGGTTTTGATTCAGTGTGATGCCTTGTTTGTAGAGGCAGCTACAGCCAGCAGGTTTGGGCCTTTGATTTGTAATATGATGACCCAACAATTATTGAAAAATATTTTTAGTACTTTTGGGTGAAGTAAAATATGAGGTTATGTTGTAATTATTAGAATTTTATTTCTGACAGTTCTAGCTAATCATTAGGTGATAGTTCACATGTAAGCCACCACCAATATTGGAGTAATCAGCCTCGAGTGTGTGTATCGGCTGAGGACAAAGGAATTGACATGTTCCTGCTGACACAAGAGGAGTCATCAAGAATCTTAATTATATATTCATCACAATGGTCAGCTGGCTCAACCAACAATATCTCTCAAATGCTATCCAAAATAAACTTAAAATGGTGGTACCAGAAAAATCATTATAGAGCTTTAACAATGCCACTGATTTTTCTGAAAGGAGTTTTGAGAGCAGTGATGAATAGGGAGATTTGCCATTAGACACTGTTAATTTTTAAACAAGGTCTAAATATTCTTAGGAGAATTCCCATTTTTTTTCTTCCAACAGCAAGCATGGGTGCTTAGAGCTGAAGGAATTATTCACTTCAGCCTCTTAAATGTTGGGGGGGGGAGCCATATATACTGTGTGCCTAACAAGGTATATGAGTTTATTTCCACCCACACACACACTTTCTTTCCAGCATAGTAATTCTAAATGGCAAAGCCAGTGTCCCACTCCTAATAGTTTTGGAACCTTCACATGTCCTGCTGATTCACACACAGGCATGGTGGTCCTGTGCACTTGCTATGGGGACAGCAACACTTGATGCTCTTCTGTGTATTCAAAACCTGGCTTTATTCCTTCCCAACAGATGTTTCAGACAAGAAGCAGGCCAAAGAAATAAAATACCTGTATCAAGGAGGTTGCAGCAGAAAGGCATAAGAGAAACCAGAGAGATTATGGGAAACTAGAAAACAAAACTTTTGGATTAACTAAGTAAAACAGATCTGTCACTGAATAGTAACTGTTGTCCCTGTCATGCCCTGAGATACACAAAGAACGAACAGTCATGATAGCCAACCTGGTCTGGTCTGGTCTGGTCTATTCTATTCTATTCTATTCTATTCTATTCTATTCTATTCTACTCTACTCTACTCTACTCTACTCTACTCTACTCTACTCTACTCTACTCTACTCTACTCTACTCTACTCTATTTGGGGTATGTGTGTATCTTCCTGCCTGTGTTTGAATATGAGACGTGAGAAGGAAACAGAAGAAGTGAGTGTAATAACGTGGTGTGGATGGGTTACAACAGATGATTACATGGGATCTTTGAGGTGCTGAAGAGGTAGCTGGTTTTGTCAGCACTGGTGATACAGATCGTTGTTCCTGTGTGCTTTAACAGATTGGGCTGAGGGGCATTTCAGGTGGGGATGAAGGGCATTGCACATTCTCTCTAGTATAGAAGGGTCTGATCTCCTGGGAAAGTAAAATCACAGCTGAATATTTTGTACTTCTCCCCAGTTTGCCAATTAATTTGTCCTCTGAGTTATCTTGTTCTTAGGGTGAGCATTTTTGTACGCTGCCTGATACCTGTGTCCCCTGAAGTGAAGCTTTCCTTTCCTCTGGATTATGTTGCACTACAAGTCTCTATTTTAAAAATACTTTTATTTTTATTTTTTGTTTTTCTGCCTTCTTTGCTGTCACCAGACTGTGCCCCTTCTTTTATTGACTGCTGCAGCTGCCTGCCTTCTCAGTGTGTGAAGTAATATTCACATCAAATAGAGAAGGAAGTAGAGCAGGCTTTTAACTTCAACTGTGGGCACAGCTCGGGGGGAGCACTTTTCTGGCATCTGTTCTGTAAGAACTTCTGAGGTTGGTTTTCCCCAAATCAAAATGTAAAAGAGATTCCACTTCATCCTGAGATTATATGCGTGCGTGTGTGTGTATACATATATACACACAAAAATAGTACATGTTCTTTAATCTTGACCTTCTGTCCCCTCAGATAGTCTTCCTCCTCCACCTTAGCAGCAATGAGAATCTCCCTAAGAGACCTAAACTAACAGAGTATAAAAACTAGAGAGATTATCTTTTGCCTTTTTCTGGTTTGTGTCATCATTCTCCTTTTTGGTTGGATGACAGCACCATGATCTAGAGAGAGTGTGAGACAAGCAAACTGGCTGTACTCTGCCCCACTTGGCAGAGAATACCAAGATCCTCTGAAATTAAAGTTCATAGTTTTAATAGTATTTTTGAGACCTCATCTTGCATATTAGAACTTAGCCAGGTATTAGGTAATTCAGATAATAAATTCTCTTCAAAGTGACCCATCATCTTAGTATTTATTTTTTTTTTTCTAGAGGATGTAAGGCATAAAAGCAAGCTTTGTAGTTTTATATCTGTCAGCATGTCACATAAATATCTCAGTAACTACTGATCTTATCACCATAAAACTTCCATTTATACAGTTAGACATGTCATGTTGGTCAGTTGCACAAAAAGTTAAGCACATGCAATATTAAACTTCAACCCATGCCAGCTCCATTAGCCCACATCTTGAAGCTCTCTCTGAACACTATTAAAGGAGAAGAGGGGGAGAAGCGGGAGGCAGCACACAATGGATTCAGACGAGGACAGCCTCATGTTGAAAATTACTGAAATGATGAAAGAGATTGTAGAGGGATGCTTGGAGTCTTAGTATTTCCCTGAAAATCGAAAGATCTCTTTTCTGTTTGATGAATTACTTTAATAGTTTTCATGACCTCATATAATTTATTTGATTGTGTTGTTCATTTTTATTAGAAGATCAGTCTAGCAGCATTTCAAGTGGTATCACCTTTGCATGTCAGGATTGGACTCCAATCATAACTTGCCATCTCAACACTTTTATTTCTTTTGTAGCATTTTTATATTAAAAAGCAGTTGAATTCAGCAAATGCTGAAGTTGCTTATTTTTTACAGATTGAGACTAGTTTCTAACTCAGACTTGACAGGAATGTGTCTTTAAAAAGCAGTGTAAGCTATTATTTATCTAAAGTTTGTTGGGAGTAGTAGTTTAGAAATTGTGCAGTCTGTTAATTTGATTTATGTAGAAAAATTCCCATGAACACTGCAATTAATACTGATTAGTGCTCTTAAGGTCTGCTGCAGTTTGTGTTTTAGGCCTCATAGGCTGAAGCAGGCTGCTTCTAGAAATATCTTGTGTAGTAAGTTAGATGTAAGTCCAGGCATTGTTGGTTTAGGTAATGCTAAGGGACCACTCTGTGAAAACCTGTATGCTTAATTGTGTGCCTCATTTGACCAAGTAATTGATTCAAAAATTACTGAATATATGTAACCAGCCCGGTGTAAAGCCTGGGCCCTAAATTGTCTGCTTGCACGTGCATATTCATTTCCAGGGATCCTTGGGGCAAATTCCAGGTTAAGTACTCAGTGCCACATGAGTGTTTGTGCTTGGGCCAGATTATTGTTTCTGAAAAATATTTGAGAGTCACTAACCTTGCATCTCTCTGTCTGTTTTTACATTTGCGTGGATTCAGCAGGGTATTACATTATTTACTTGAAGAAATATAAAGAACATCTCTTATACTTATCTTTAGAGAAATACATCAGGCTGCTTTTTTTTTTTGCTTTTTTTTTTTTTTTTTTGGCAGCACTCATAGCAGAAAATCTCTTTTTCTGCTGTTAATGATACAAAATTGACTTTGTTATGGTATTCTCTACAGAAAACAGCGCATTAAAAATAATAGCATTTAAATTTGGATGTGTTCAAGAATGTCACAATATGAAGGGTTAGTCCAGTATTCTGAAACAGTGAGACATTTGCAATGCTGAAAACACACATGCTGTGTAAAAGCACATAGTTTTCCTAATTTCAGTTGAACCAATTACATGTAGTCTACAATTTTTCACTTATAAAGCTGTGTGTAATTTAAGGCTGGGTTGAGTGTGCTTGTCACTGCGTCCACCATAGGCAACATTGGTCATTATCAAAATATTAGAGCCACCTTTGATTTGCCAGGATCCCAAATGAGGAGGAATCAAGGAGAATTTGAGTAGTGGCCTTTTTCCCTTCCCCTGAAGGAGACATTATCAACTCATTAGCTACAGGCCTGCACAGAGGCCCCAACTGTGACTCTTAAAGCAAGAAACACATTTCTTATAGTTAAGATTGACTTTCAGCATGCCAGCTGTCCCTCTTTTGGAAGGATTGGCCTTATTTTTCAAGTAGAACATGTGCCATCTTGATTACCCAAACTCTTAATTCAATGCTGTTTAATGCTTTGTCTCCTCAAAATATCCCTTATATCCAGCTTTGATTGGTGGGTAGATGTACCAGTACTGATCAGCTTAATTACCAGTGTGAGGCAGCGCAATGCAGACATGAGGTAGCAGCACACCTTTCCCAGCATTCTGAGGTAATTAACCAAAAAATATTTCCCTGCCACCTGTCTAGCCTTGGAGAAAATCCAGTTTTCTTTTCAAGCTATGAGAAGGAGATCAGAGCAGAATTTGGGTAGCAGGATGACTTATTTATATATATTCTGTTCTTCCTAGCACTATCTGTGGTAGTAAGTATGGAGGCTGAGGTTGTCACTCCCTGTCTTGCCCAACTCCTACTGTGCTGTGAGCTTCCAGGGTTGTGAAGACTGAAATGGTGAATATACCTTCGGATACCTCAAGTACAAACACAAGCAAAGCTTGGATTTACTGTGGCTAGGCTGAAATTCCTCATTTTCTCTCAACTGTTCAAAGCTTAAACTGAATCCAGTCAAATTTTCAGTGTGTTACAGTGCTTAGAGGAAATGTGCTGTAATTCTTAGCATGCCTGGGTGAAAACATATATTTTCCACTTACATTCACGATCTCCAGCAAACTAAATATGAAATCTCTTACTTCTCAGTCTTTACATTGGTATAGTATTCAAACCCAAAAGCAACTATATAAAACATCACAGAAACACAACATGGGTAAAACAATGCTGCTTTTGCCTTTTCAAAAAATAATGTTGTTACTAGTGCTGTAGTGAAAAGGCATATCACAAATTAACAAGTGATGATAGCAATTCTGGAGCAACTTCCTGAGTTCTGCTGGCTCTTCACATCTATAGGTTGCAAACCATGGAAACTAATGGATATATTCTTCCATCCATGATGAACAAATCTATGGTTAAAGCCTCATAGCTGATCTAAAATAGTCTTAGATAGTAACATACCTTAACGGTTTCAAGTGGTCTCTAACCGGGTTTGATTTCTCGAGGATTGTACAAACCAAAGAACTTTGCTGTGGTACTAAAGTCTGTTACGATGTCGTGTTTCCAGAAAACAGTTCATGTTTGAGACAAGTTCAGTTATCTGTGGTTAGATTTTTATATTTTTTTTTTTTGTAATGCTGGAATAGTTATTCTGCCATAGTTCAGGAATAGCTAATGGAATTTCATTCAAGCCTCATTTGAAAAAAAAAAAAAAACAACCGCACTTTTTGGCAGGACACAAGTGGGAAGAGATTTAGTCCGCAAGATATATTTTATCCTGGCATGTAGGAGAACAGTTGGTGGAAAATGGTTTCCCCTGTAGCCTGTTGGAAATTTTAACTATCTGCCAGTGATTGCTATGAATGTGGTGCATGACATGTCATGAGAATTCACATAAATAAAAAGGGAAAAACATGCTGTTCAGGACTGCCTCTGCGGGAGGGTTGGGAAGAAATATATGATGAGGATGGTTTTATACTCAGAACTTCTGGAAGTAGACCTCTGGAGCCCTGGCTGGGGTACTGAGACCTTCTGCAGAAGTTGTCTTTGCATTTATTACCTTGTCTGCCCTGAACTGAGGATAATGAGGAAGGTTAAAAGGGAAGTTTATTGTCAGTGCTCAAGTGTTTATGGGCTCATTGTTCAGAATTATATTAGTTGTAACCATGACTGTATGATACAAAGGGAACTTTCAAAAACTGCCATTAAAAATGGTTGAGTTTCTTTTAATTGTGCATAAATTAAGACAATTTATATAGGTGGAATTTAGGTATCAATAGCTTGTCACTTTAACTTTTAACTACTGGAACTGTGGTCATGTGTGAATTAATGACTCTTGACCCTGTTCCTTTAATATTTTTAGTCAGCTAAAATTTCTTATGAATTTTGGAAAGGCAGGGGAATGAACTTGAAAAAAAAAAATCTCACTTCCACTCTTATCATTTAATTGCTACCTGATAAACTTGATCTGCAGTGACCTGTGACTGTAACTGAGGTCAGCAGGACTTCCGGAATTACCTCAACTTTGTGTTGGGACTCTAGGCCATGGGCATTTATCTAGAAAGCTCAGAATTTTTGAAGGAAGATCCCTCATTTGTTCCATTTAAACACAAATCCACATAATAAAACAGCATTGAAGTCAGCACTGTTTGCAGTAGGGATTTCACAGCAATAATCACACTGTTTGCAGAGGTGGTGTTGGCTGATCCCCACAGAATGGTGATGTAGCTGCAGCCAGTGTAGTTTTCGAGGTCTCTTGTCTACTTTTAATGAGAACATGGGGGACTTCTACTGAGTTGCATCTCACTATATTAGGCACTCAAAGCCTTCAATTAAAGGCTGTAGCTGGGTGAGCTGAAGGGTATCAGAGTTCCCCTGCACTGTGCAAAAGGCAGGCAATGAACCTGTATGCTATGAGAACTGGGAGGTGGCTGTGTTGGATTTGGGAGCTTTTTCCCAGGATAGCTACTTTGAAGGCAGACACCTAAGGAAAAGAATAGCAAGCAGGCACAAGCTTCAACTTATGTAAAAGACAAAACATTCCTGAAACATTCATGTTTTCTGAAGGGACCTGTTGGAGAGCTAGGGGAAGGGAATTGGAGGTTGGTGAAGGCTTCTTGAGAAGGTGTGGACACTTGATGTGGGCAGCAGACAAAGTACCAGGTGGAGCACCTGCTCAGTGCTCTGTCCCACAGCAACACAGGGCTGAGAGGGCCTGAGACCAAGGGGTCCTTGGGTGGGGGATGGAGCGGCGGGAGGTTGTTCAGCACCATTAAGAACCTCTGGTGCTGCTGAGGCCTGGCAGGTCTCCAGGTGTTCTACAGCTCTGTCACTGTAGTTTCTGATGGCAGAACTGCAACTTCTTGTTTCCTAATGTTTCACAACATGGCATGGGTAAGGAACATGCCTTTCCAGTTCCCTCGAGTAGGATGGCTATGTGTCTCCGACCTATTATTTCTGTTGCTTTCTTGTTTGTTTTCAGTCAGAATATTTGCCTTAAAACCTATTGATTATCTTTGTTCTAAAATAAGCATCTGTTTCACTGTGGCAATCGAGGCACTCACACCTTTGGACAGAGCAGTAAGCCCGAAGGCTTGGCCCTCAGGAGCAGGCAAGGTTTCCATGCAGTCTGCGGTGGTAGGGTCCACGAGGGATCCCCTTACAGAATGGGCCAAAGGCAGAAACTCAGAGTGATTCCACTGACTTGACTTAGCTCCTGTCTGAAGCATAACAGGAAACTCATTGAATTTCTTTAATTGAGGTTTCCATGTGTAGCGCCAGAAAAGTTGTTCAGAAATAGCTTTGAAAAATATTCAGAAATGAGAATGTACTTTGTAATACTCTCAATTATTCAGTAATATTTATTTAAATACATTCCTTGAATCGTTATCCATTTTTAGTTAAAATGACCATTGGCATCATTAATCATGATAAAAGAGTTAATTAAATAAATATCTGGGTAGCTGATTTTTCACGTTCACTATGTGGATTTGATGTTATTTCTGTTTATTTGTTTATCTAGCTCGTCTCCTGTGTGTAACCCTGAGGTGTGTAGTACTGTGATACTAAAAAAAAATAGACTCAGTGATTTTGTCATGCCCCTAAATGTTTCTTTTGAATGCATTTTCTGACCTAGATTCAATTTACAAGCATGATCTTCTGGATTAGATAAGGAGTCGTCGGTCTGAGTTTTTCTTTGCCATAAGATCCTTTTTTGTTCTGTTTCATAACTCTGCTGGAGAATTTACATCTGGGATTCAATGTCTTTGTTTCAGTGGCTGTAATAAAGAAAAACTTATATTTATTCAAGAGTCCTGATGCAAATACATTGAAGGGAAGTTAGGGTTTTTTCCCTGCGGGAATTTATACTTTAATTCTTTGATTCATTCTTTCACAGTGAGAAAGAGAGATTTTACTGTTATATAATGAAGTAGTTCGTGGTACAATTAATATGATGTAGGAAAACAGTAACACAGTATGTCAAATTTAAATAACAGAAACTGATCAAGGGGAACATCAGCATTAAATGTTCAATAGGTTTGACGTAACAAATACAAGATGGCCACTGCGTTTAACTTGAAATGCTCTGTTACCCACTGACACATTCCAGGCAAATTTGTTGAGAGACAAAACATTTTGATAGTCTTTCCATTATTTCTTTGAGCCATCAGCTTTTAATTTTCTCTTTCTAGTTAAGGTACTTGTGTATAATTTAAACAGAAAACTGTTCTGTTTCATCATAAAAGATTTGTCTGTTACTTTTGGTGTGTAAATCAAGTGGACAGCAAAACATTCTTGAACTTGTTTTTTGAGGCATTTGTTGACAACAACAGGAAAAGAGATCACAGGGACCGCCAATAAGTGTGGACATCAATTATTTTTTAATTGTATAGGAGTACAGTACACTAATTAAAACTAGTATATCTTGCAATGCCAAAGGCAAAATTAATTATTAATTTTTATTAATATTCAGAAGTAGCACAAGGAATACATTAAAAAAGATTTTGTGGCTGTGACTGAGATCTTGTTTTGCTTTATATTTTAGCAAAAATAGTATGTTAGCTAAATTTGAATAGTTAAATATGCACTGAAGAGATTATATGTATTGAACAAGAATGTTTTCTTTAGACTAGTTATTCAGTGTCAACATAAAAGAGACAGGGAAAATTCTTTAAAAATCCCAGGCCTTTGCTTTAAGTGGTTTACCTGATGAGTATAAATTCATTATCCTGTTCTAGATACTTTAACTATCAGATTGGGTATTTTAGTTATGATATCTCACATTCTGTAGAATAATCTATTTGTGACTTTTTCCAGCATCCCCAGCTCATCTAATTAAATGTGTCCTGTATTGCTTTGACAGACCTGATGTACTAATGGACAAAGTTATTACTCTATGAGCAATTTGTTTCAATATTTATTTCCCCCACAAGTTAGTCTTTAATGTGCTGTACATAACTCGATTGAATATTGCCAGTTTGGTTTAGAAGCCGATCAGAAAGAAAGCTTTTTCTGAAAAAAAGCTGTCTTTCACCAGTGTTACTGGCAATGTGTTAATGGGACCTCCATGTACCAGCTGAGCAGAGCAAGTTACAGAAAACAAAAGTTTTGGAATTTTCAACATTTATATTGAAAAAAAACCAAAACCTGAAGTAATTTGTGCTTAATTTTCTTGAAGTGAGCATGAGAGTACTACAAGAGGGGAAAAAAAACACCTGTGGCTCTTATAAATCCACATATTGGTTTGTAAAAGGATAGCTTCAGTCTGGTGTTGGTTTGAATGTCATCTTCTGTAATGGAATAGGTGTGTTAGAAATCTTATCAGAGCAATTGCTTACTCTTTTGAATTTTCTCTAGGCCAAAGAGTTTCAATCCACTTGATCACTTCAGATGAGGCAGGCAAAATTTTAGTTTTGGTTTTTGGTTTTTTTTTTAAACTGAATTTTGAAACCTTTCCTTCTCTAACCCTTATGCAAAAATATTATGAGTTGTATATCTCAATTGCTAGTATTCTTAATTATAACAGTTCCTGCAGTCATTCATACACTCCATGGAAATATGGACATTGATGGTTGTATTTTAGGTTTTCTCCAGCTAAAATCTAAAATAGATATCTTGCATGTCCATACTTGAATAGTGTAGAGCAGTACTTGAGTTTAGTTTTCACTTCACTCTAGCATTCTAAGCCTTTTTATAGCAAAACATAAAATAAGATTTTGTCTTAGAAACTGAGTTGTGCTTGTTTGATTGCTACAGATACACAGAGCTTGCTTCTCATTTTCTTACAGTAAAGCAAGGTGCCAAACCCTGTAGTTTTCCAATGTTTTAACTGTGTGTTCCATGTAAGGGTAGATACTGTTCTTGTCCTCTGTTTCATCATAAAAGTATAAATATTTCTTTATTCATGAAATATATCATTCATATATTTAATTATAAAATAAGCCAGTTACCTTAAAAGAGTCACATTGTGCCCTGCCCTTGAGTTGCTAATTTTGTTAACAAAAGTAAGAGTCCTAATATTTAGCTGTTTAATAGCAGGCCTATACTGCCCATGGATTCATACCTCTTCAGTGCTCAGTCCAAGGCTTGGAAATGGTACAAATGATGTTCCCAGTTCCCTCATATCTCTGTGCTTCTCTATGTGCATGCATGCCACAGAGTAGTGAAACTGACTAATTCACTCTGCTGTCTCCCAGAGGAATCAGCATATGTGGGAAGAGTAGGCTCTTGAAGGCAAACACTATTCTCCACTCTACTTTGAAGTACTTGCCTTTCCAACTTGTCAGTAAAAACTGACAAAATACAACTCACTTCTAAAAACATAAATAAAAACTTTTCAAAAAGTTGCCTATTACAGTTCTGGAAAAACAGCTCTCAGATTCTTTTGGTAATTCTCCTGTTTGCTGTCCTGAATGTACTGCTTTCTCAAGTGAGTGCTATGGGTTGTCCAGGAAAACCAGAGAGCACCTTATGGAATAACATCAAAGGGAGACACTTGACAAAGACAGGCAATTTAGATGCTCAGTTCTGGAAATGTATTGACTGAAGATGAAAGCTCTTTAGGGAAGAGACTTTGTCTTCTATTTATATAGAATCTTGCATAATTTAACAAATGTTGGGGACACTATTAATCTCATCCAACTTTAGATGTCTACAGTGTAGCTGTCAATCTTAAGAGAAGATCAATTGCACTCTAAAAGTGCCTGTTTCTCTCCACTGACTGTAAAGGGAGCCCTCACAAGTAGCTCAGGTGCAGATAGCTTCATCTATATTTGGGCAGATGAATCCTGCTCTAAAGCATTGTCTTGCATGGCAAAATTCTAGGAGCTGATATTTTTTAAAAATCCTTGTTCTTAAATCAGCTAAGAAAAATAATGACAAGCACAGGTCTGGGTTAGTATTACATTCCAAAGTGAAGTTCCAGAGGTTCGTATCATAGCCACAACGGCATCAATCTAGTTAGTCATAGCTTCTTGAAACGTTAGTTCAGAATATAAATAGGAAGTCCTTTGCTTGCTCCAAGCAAAACAATAAAACTGAACACCTGGGTTGTCAATACTATAATAGGAGTTTAATGGGAAATGCTATCTCCAACTGAAAGACAAAACAATACAATTAAAATCCTCATGGGAATTGTGGCAAAAAATATCCTATACTGCTGTTTCTGAATCCTCTGGATCATCTGATACTTCCTTTTTGTTGGTTTTTTTTTTCTTTGGACATCTCAGAAAATGTTTACTGGTATCTTTCAGCGTGGAAATGTTTTGAAATATGAAAGAACATCATGTTCTTCTAAAGCAGTGCCAGTGTCTTATTAGTGGCAAGTCGCTATGCTTAAAATGTTGGCCATGAAGAGTCTACATACACAGTGAATCAGCCATCTGTTCAGACTTTGAGTAAGAATGTTTTAGGCAGCGTATATGGACTGATATTATTGTTTCATGCAGGGGCATAGAATTCTTGGCTGCAGTTGACCTCTATTAGAACATTAGTAGACCTCTATTAGAATTGAGGGAGTTGGGGTTGCTTAGCCTGAAGAAGAGGAGATTCAGGCGTGACCTTATTGCTTTCTACAACTACCTGAAGGGAGGTTGTAGCCAGGCAGAGGTTGGTCTCTTCTCCCAGGCAACCAGCACCAGAAAAAGAGGACACAGTCTCAAGCTGCGCCAGGGGAGGTTTAGGCTGGAGGTTAGGAGGAAGTTCTAGAGTGAAGAACTAGAGGAAGTGAGAGTGATTGCCCATTGGAATGGGCTGCCCGAGGAGGTGGTGGAGTCACTGTCACTGGAGGTGTTCAGGATGAGACTTGATAGGGTGCTTGGTTGCATGGTTTAGTTGATTAGGTGGTGTTGGATGATGGGTTGGACTCGATGACTTGAAGGTCTCTTCCAACCTGGTTTATTCTATTTTATTCTATTTCTATTTCTATTTCTATTCTATTTCTATTCTATTCTATTTCTATTTCTTTTCTATTTCTATTCTATTCCATTCCATTCCATTCCATTCCATTCCATTCCATTCCATTCCATTCCATTCCATTCCATTCCATTCCATTCCATTCCATTCCATTCTATTCTATTCTATTCTATTCTATTCTATTCTATTCTATTCTATTCTATTCTATTCTATTCTATTCTATTCTATTCTATTCTATTCTAACATAGACTGGTCAGGACAAACATGTGCCAAGCCATATCCAAAGCTACTTCAATTACTATATGAGTAAAGCAGTATAAGAACATCCGGAAGAGCATCATATGATAAACACACAGATCTCTGCTTAGCTGAATTATTGTTGTCTCAACATGCATTGAGCAATGTTGAGGCAGCTGCTTTTTCCTTCCTCACATCTTAAGGAAATTGTAGGGGAGGAGATATAAAAATTCATATGTAAAAACCAGGGGAACATTACCAATCTATGAGGCGATAGACATTTAGTATCAGTTGACATGGTGTGCATGTGTGCCAAAATAACCAAGACTAGCTGCAGACTTACAAGATATGTATCTCATGAGTTTTCTTAAAAACTGTGTGCTGATGGGACTGTAGAAATACTGTAAGAAATGAATGACTCATCCTTAAATATTTTCAACTTAAATTATATGTATCTGAGAAAAACTGCAAAGTTCTATCACAGTGTAGTAGGTATCTGTTGTATGTACTATGCCTCTCAGTTTTTTAAAACATGGGGTTTTTTTTAATTATTTCTGCCATGAATACCTCTCCAATGGAATAAATACAGAATGCCTTTTATGAGGTTATGAATAGGAAGTTAAATTGGTCTTACTATTCCAGCTCTGTCGAGATCGTGAGACCCTTAAACCTGCTCTTAAAAACCTCTGTCTAGTCTAAAAAATAAATTCAGTGTGTTTAGGTTTTCAGGAATTCTAATGCTGCCTGTCTTGAACAGTTCTGTAAAGACTCTCTATGCTTGTGTTGGAAAGCACATCAGAAACGTACAAGCTGTCCTTTCCAACTCCTACTGGATTTTGTTCATTCTAAGATGTGCTTATCACACCATTCAAGTGGGATGATCTCTTGACAAGTGATTAATATGAGGATAAATACCAGTCCTGGTTAGATGCAATTTTTTTTTCATAAATGCTGTTTGCTCAGGAAAAAATTCAAAATAAAAATAAAAAGGTGTTCTAGAGGATACTTAAGATCAAATCTGCCTTTGGTACATGTGTGATGGCATGAAGTTTTTGTTCATCCTCTTCACTTTAAGTTGCTTTCAGATCCCTTACTCCAAAGGATGCTGGCAGTCATTCCTTTCTGCAGTATAAGGGAGTATTGCTGTGTTTTAACTATTTATACATTTAAACAAACAAAAAAATCCATCTTCCACTCATGGACAGCCTTCTCATGAACGACAGGATGTGCCCAGCTGGCTGAGAAGGCCAATGGCATCCTGGCCTGTATCAGGAATAGCGTGGCCAGCAGGAGCAGGAAAGTCATTCTGCCCCTGGACTCAGCACTGGTTAGGCCACACTTTGAGTACTGTGTCCAGTTCTGGGCCTCTCAGTTTGGGAAAGATGTTGAGTTGCTGGAATGTGTCCAGAGAAGGGCAACGAGGCTGGTGAGAGGCCTTGAGCACAAGCCCTATGAGGAGAGGTTGAGGGAGCTGGAGTTGCTTAGCCTGGAGAAGAAAAGGCTCAGAGGAGACCTTATTGCTGTCTACAACTACCTGAAGGGAGGTTGTAGCCAGATGGGGTGGTCTCTTCTCCCAGGCAACCAGCACCAGAACAAGAGGACACAGTCTCAAGCTGTGCCAGGGAAGGTTTAGGCTGGATGTTAGGGAGAAGTTCTTCACAGAAAGAGTGATTTGCCATTGGAATGGGCTACCCAGGGAAGTGGTGGAGTCACCATCACTGGAGGTGTTTAAGAAGAGACTGGATGGAGTGTTTGGTGCCATGGTTTAGTTGATAAGATAGTGTTAGGTTGGGGTGATAGGGTTGGACTTGATGGTTGAACAACTAGGGTTTGAGTCCATCATCAGTAAATTTGCAGATGACACCAAGCTGGGGGCAGCAGTTGATTTGCTGGAGGACAGAGAGGCTTTGCAGAGGGACCTCGACAGGCTGGACAGATGGGCAGAGTCCAATGGCATGAGATTGAACACATCCAAGTGCCGGGTTCTGCACATTGGCCACAACAACCCCAGGCAGTGCTACAGGCTGGGGTCAGAGTGGCTGGAGAGTGGCCAGGCAGAGAGGGACCTGGGGGTGCTGGTTGATTGTAGGCTGAACATGAGCCTGCAGTGTGCCCAGGCAGCCAAGAAGGCCAATGGCATCCTGGCTTGCATGAGGAACAGTGTGGCCAGCAGGAGCAGGGAGGTCATTCTGCCCCTGTATACTGCACTGGTTAGGCCACACCTTGAGTACTGTGTCCAGTTCTGGGCCCCTCAGTTTAGGAAGGATGTTGACTTGCTGGAGCGTGTCCAGAGAAGGGCAACAAAGCTGGTGAGGGGTTTGGAACACAAGCCCTATGAGGAAAGGCTGAGGGAGCTGGGGTTGCTTAGCCTGGAGAAGAGGAGACTCAGGGGTGACCTTATTGCTCTCTACAACTACCTGAAGGGAGGTTGTAGCCAGGCAGAGGTTGGCCTCTTCTCCCAGGCAGCCAGCACCAGAACAAGAGGACACAGTCTCAGGCTGCGCCAGGGCAGGTTTAGGCTGGATGTTAGGAAGAAGTTCTACACGGAGAGAGTGATTGCCCATTGGAATCGGCTGCCCGTGGAGGTGGTGGAGTCACCTTCACTGGAGGTATTCAGGAGAAGACTTGATGGGGTGCTTGGCTGTATGGTCTAGTTGTTGGGTGGGTTGGATTGTTTGATGGGTTGGACGCGATGATCTTGAAGGTCTCTTCCAACCTGGTGTATTGTATTGTATTGTATTGTATTGTATTGTATTGTATTGTATTGTATTGTATTGTATTGTTAGGGTGATAGGTTGGACTTAATGATCTCAAAGGTCTTTTCCAACTTGGTCTGGTCTGGTCTGGTCTATTCTATTCTATTCTATTCTATTCTATTCTATTCTATTCTATTCTATTCTATTCTATTCTATTCTATTCTATTCTATTCTATTCTTCCTGACTTTATAGTGAAATTACACTTCTTAAAACTTGTCATACAAAACACTGTTTTATCAGACTCTTCCTCTAGATGTATGTGTTCATGCATAACTAACTACTCATTTTATAAATATGTATATTTATTTTTTTTAAAGCTAGTTTATATCCCTGTTTAAGTGTAGATGGAAAACAACTGAGGTAGGATAAGATGGATTATATCCTTCTTTACATCTTCCACACAGCTATGTATAAGCAGTTACACTGAAATGACCCAGGAATTTTATTAAGGGCATAGGAACAGAGGCAGAATGAAGTGAGGAGCCAGTTTCAAGTATCAGGTTGTGCCTTACATAGCTGGCATGCATATTTACATATGTGAAATGAACACACTCGACTGGAAGTTGCAGGAAAACTGAGTCAAATGTCATTTTACAGATTATACTCCAGAAGAGAAATGCCACTTTAATTGAAGGCAACTAGTGAAATAAAGGCTGTATTTTCAAGAGACATCATGAAGTTCAAAGGTTATGAACAAAGCAGTAACAGCTACAATGAGCCACCAGAAGTAATAGCGAAAACTGTCTTCTATAGCATATGCACAGTTCAGGCCTTTTCTTCACACCTCAGAATGCAACAAGAATATCCATCAAACTCAATCTGTTGCTCTACCAGTGGAGATGTATTTCAAATGAGAGAGTACAAACAGTCACCTGGGAAGATAATCTTTTCTGTTAACTTCATGTTTTCTGTTGAATTGTTCACCAACCAGCTAGAGCTTCAAGTGGGAGTTCTCTGTGTTGTAATACTGATTTCTGATGACCCCTTCCTTTTAAAATATCTATGACTTAGGATAGCTATCCTCTAAATTTATAGCAGTGTATGCCTCACTACTTTGCATTATTAAAAACTGAGCTGCCCAGGAAAGCTAGATGATGCCTGAATTTGCAGTATGGATGTAAAAAAAAAATAATATTTTTCCCTTAATTTCCTCTTTTATATCTGAACCGTGGTGAATGGCTCCTACCTATGCATGTGAATGCCAAGAAGCTTTGCTCAGCAAGCGATCCATCTGCAATGCGTATTCCATACTGTTCATTTTACTTATAGTAAGTCAGAACACAGTATTCTATGCATGAGATAGCAATCACAGTTAAGTGTGAGTTTCTTAGCCCTCTGCAGGGTTGTTTGTCTTTTTTATTGACTATGTTACTAAATATCAAGAGACAGGACTTGAGAATTTCTCAACTTGATTTGAGACCGCATTTGACCTGTGGTTATCTGGCTGCAGACAAAATGTGCTAGCAGATCTTTTAGTGAAAAATTAAAGATATTGTTGGAATAGTGCATTAAATATATTCCAATGTAAATATAATTCTATATATAGTAGTGATCTTGAAAAATCTCATTCCTTTTGCTGATAATATGCAAATTCTACACACATTGTCACTGGAAATGACATATGCTGTATTTTGAGTAGCAAAAATGTGTCTGCTATCTTTGCATGTGTTTTTGCACTGTTAATCACAGGCTTTTTAGATTAGCTTATTCTTATATCATAGAATCGTGGAATTGTTAAGGTTGGAAAAAAACCTCTAAGACTGCTTCTTAAAGATTGCTTAGATTAGTTTTTATGAGTAGTTTTTATATATTGGTGAGACTTTGCTTATTGTGTAGTGTGAAAGTTAAGAATTTTGAGGAGTTTCACCTTTTTCTTTCAGGTTGTGCAAGCAGTTTATCAATTAGCTAATTTTGAAGTAAGGTGTCACACTATTATAATGAGTTCTAAAATTGTGACACTGAACTTTCATGGAAACCAGTAAGTTTGTACTCTGTCAGACTTTGAAAGCACAAAGATCTTTGAGACTATGTTCTCTCACTCTCATCCTAATCAATACTAAGTTCCTTTCAATAATCCCTTGTCTACAATACTAAACTAAAAGCATATTCTTGGAATCGTTAGAATTCTAGTGGGCATAAAGCTCTACCTCATTACTGTTTACACATGAAGCAGAGCTCTCAACTCGTAATCTATTTCAAAGTCTTCAGATTTAAACAGAGCATCATGATGTTTTCCTGACCAACAGAACAAATGAAGCCTGATCTCCCAAGCATGCATCCTTTACCTTCTCTGTTAGCCACATGACTGAGACCTCAATTCTGTGAGTGGATGGTACATGTGCTGACTGCCCATCTCTCTTCTACTAAATGGAAGGTAGGATTGTATCTGCCTTTCCTACATATAGTAGAGCTGCTGTATAGGTCTTTCTCCATACCAATAGTTTTAATGAAATCTGTAGGGATATGATTACCTCTAATTATTCTGTGTCACATAAGATGATGAATCAAAAAATGATTAGGGAGAAGGGGAAGGTTGGGCAGTTCACAGGGGCTATAACTTCATTCAGCTTTCATCTTCAGAGTTCATTTCTTCCTTCTTGCTTTATCTGTGTTTCTCTTACAACACTCTACCAAAGTTCCACTGATGTTTATATTTCTGTTCTTAATGTCTGTATTTTCTGTATACCATTTTCCACCCTTTTTTTGTGTTCAGAAAGTCCCATCCATGATTGGGATTCCTGATATTTCTAATCTTCCAGCAATATGGCCATAAACCTACTCTGCTATTTTAACCAGCCATAAAATACAGTTTCTCTTTCTTTAGCCTTCTGGACTTTGTTTTTTAAACAATTTCCCCCATCTTTGCTGCCATTCTTTTTTCCTGTGAACAATTTCTCACCGGCATTACCCCACTAGATACTGCTCTATTCATACAGGCTGGAATATGGCAGTACTGAAAAAGTGCTCCTATTTCAAGACCCAGTCTTACTACATGGATTTATATTCTATCTGGCCATTCTCATCCAAACTTCCTCTGCTTATTGTGTTACAGCTACAGCTTTTGGTCCAAGGAGGAGAACCATGAAGCATAGGTTAAGGTATAGTATTTCTCTGCATATTTGCCAAAGGTCAAGAGGAAGATTTAGTGATATTCTTCCATAATCCTGTGAGTCCTCTGTTTCTGCAGTTGCTCTCGCTGGTTGTCTGTCTTCATTACCACTACATAAGAGGACTGAGACTGAAAAGTGTTTTTTATTTTATGCAAAGTCATTGTCTTGTACTGAGATGTATCAGCTTTCAGAGAGAAAGTGAGTGATGAAGCTAAAGACTTCAGGAAAGATGGTGTAAAGCACAGAAGTGCTTGGCCTAAACCTAAAAACTTCTTATCCTCTAGTATAAACCAACTGCACTTGTAGTAAAAGTGCTAACAATAATGTAGTCCTGCATTTTATTGCATTGCAAGGACAGCCTGCCTCATTTGGAGGATTAAATAAATAAATAAACAACACAACCACCAACATACAACCCAGCAGTTATTAGTCAAAAAGTAGTCAGAGTACGTAGAGAGTCCAATTTACTGGAGTCATCATAGAGTAGTGAAAATGTGTAGCTAGATACTATGATACTATGTTCATAAGGTCCTCTTTGTTTATAGTGACCAGTTCAGGCTGGGCAGTGGCATGTTATAGAGACAGCCTCCCTGACTGGATGGAGCATCTGGAATGCTTCAGGTCTGTACAGATTTAATACATCCATTGACTGTCTTAACTATCAGTTGGTTCAAAGTACTTCGAGACAAAGAATGTAAACATAGACTGTTCTGGTCTTGTTCTGTTTCAAAATACCTGAGAAACAAAGGGTGCTCCAGTAGCATCTGCTTGTATCTTGTGAGAAAAACATAGACAAAATTGAAAGCCTTTGTTCCTCTCTGCCCTTCATAGCTGGATGAAGAATCCTACTTCTGGGTTGTTTGTACAAGAGATGATTAAAAAGAACGCAGGGGTAAAATCTACAAAAGTATGGGTACTGCATTTTTCCCTTCAACAGGCAGATCAAAGGAAAATTGGAAACAAAGTCTTTTCTCCCTCAATTGTGAATATGGCACCTTTTCCAAGCCTAGGATCCAGCAGCTCCTCTACTTAGCCAGATATAACTGCTGTTCACAACCAGACTGTTTACCTGCCATGATTCTCCAGTCCTGAGGATGCTGACATCAAAAAACAGGTTATAAGGTGAAAATTAATGACTACTTCCTCCCTGTTTTGTAGAGTGCATTATGTGTCTTCAACCAGGAAGGTTCACCCACAAGACAGGATGTCTTGTGACCTGAAGGAGAGTTTGCTTTGTTCTCAGTGACTGAAAACACGTTGCTACAGGTCCTTTGTCTCCTCATTCCTACCAGCTGCAGGTGAGCAAGGTCAGATGTTTCTCTTGGGTGTATGAAGTCTCTCTGGAAAACTGCTTATCCATGTATAGTCAAAATCTTGCAAATTCTCTGGGGTAGCAAGGCAGCCATGAGCATTCAGTCATGCCTTCTGTTGGATGCGCTGGTAAGAGCAATGGCAGAAAATCTTCACGTCCTCTGGGATTCCTGGTGCTTGGCTGCACAGACCCTGCAGGGAAGATGTGTTTTGGTTTTTATTCCTTACTGAGCTGGAGGGCACATTTGCTTTGACTATTGCTTGACAGTTTTCTGTGTCCACCACAATTCTCTGAGCAGCTAGTGCTGTGCCTTTCTTTATGAATAAACCTTAAAGCCTGTGGGATAAGGCTGAGTGTCTAGGCTCAGTTTTAGGAATATCTTATCACAATCCCTCTATCCTCGGTTTTGGACGTGGAGTTCCCCAGATAGAGTCTTTCAGACGGCATGTAAGGACTCCTAGGCTGCCCTAAGGCTTCTTAATGATCCTTCCCATATGTGTCATGCTGCAGACCTCTATGGATAAGCAATACAGCCTGCTGAGGAATTTGGTGCTTTAGGACATGAGGACAATATAGATGCAACACCTTTTACAGTGTCCAGAATGAACAGGGAAGTTAACTAGCAGTAGTAGTAACTATCTAAATTGAGGAAAAACTGCAGTAGCTGAAAGCAAACCACTTTAACTGATAGTGAGGAGCTGAGTGCCTTCTCCTAGAGCATTGTGAGCAGAAAAAAAATCTCCGATTTGAAGATTAGTGACAAATTTGTGTGGGTTGGCAATTCCTTGAAAATGAAATTTATTAAACTTGAAATAAAGTGTTCACCCCTGAATGAACATCTCCTTTTGTGAGGTTGCAAGATTTTGCTCATGGGCTTTCTTACTGCTATTCTCTTGTTTGAATGAATGTACCCTTAAGGCCAAAATCCATATTACTGAGTTATTATGAAATACAGACTTTGTCTCCATGTGCTTCTACACTTAACATTGCTCAACAAATGATACCTGTGTGGTAATTTTCAAATGAATCACTGAGGAAAGACAGATAGAGGAGAAAGGTATAGCTGGTGGGCTGTTGTAGTCATCACCTGAAGCAACTGCAGGGAAAAGAGTGTTTTGTATATTCCAGCACTGATGTGTGTACCGCCAGGCGTCTTTTGCTCATGCCATTATTTAAGTTGGTATAGATAGCAATAGGAGCTTACTTACAGTCTTAGGGATTGTGTGTACTTAAACAGTTTGCCAACAGATTTTACGTGTGTTTTTAAAATCTGTTCAGGAGAAATGTGATTAGGAAAAAAGCAAGTTTTCTCACATGGTGAATTTTTTTTTTTCATCCTAAAGGTTAAGTTCAAGCCTTCTTAGCATATTGGTGCGAGGAATTACCCATTAATTAAATAACATGAGTCATATTCTACCACCGATTTTTGGGTTGTTGTTTTTTTTTGGGTTATTTTTTTTTTTTTTAATATATTTTTCTTGCTGTTTAGTTTTAATTAATGGGAGTTCTGTGCATAGAGGATTCAAGAAAAGGTCCAGTGTTTAGATTTGGAACTATAAAGTAAAACATGAATATGGTAGTGTGGTTTGCTAATTGCAGTAGTAATTGCCATCAGAGCCTCCTACACTGTCTGTGCTCAGGCAAGATTGCCATATGTCACAGGAAGCCTTGCCTGAGCAAGGACAATCAACCCTAGAGTTGATTCACTGCTATTAAAACAAAGCACATCGTGCTTTTAATGTCTTTAGAAAGCATTACACAACTTGGGGGTAAGGCAAAGTAAGGTGTGCTTCCCTTCAAATTAAAGCTATATTTTTTTAATCAATAAGTTTTGCATTTTCATGGAGGGCTGCCACTGCAAACATCTGGCACGTTTAAAAGAAGGCTGTGATTCAACATGCGCCTGCTTGATACACTAAGCTTTGCTGATTGCTGACTACCAAGGCAGGGAGATTGTGTTTAACATCTGCACCCCTTGATCAAAAGCAAAGCTGTACTGTGCTACATGTAATTTCAATATAACATAAGACAGAGTCCTCTCCAAAGATCACACTGTCTTTTAGTGCTGAGTATTTGTCTCTGTGTGGAGGCTTCTGCATAACACCAAGCTGTGCAGCATGGTTCTTCTCATAACACATGAAATGTAGTAGATTGGAGAAGGCTCTTTCAGTGCTCAAGAGTCAGGAAAGAAAACCTTAGATTGGCGGGGTAAAGAGCAGGCATAGCCAACATACAGTTCTTAAAATTATATACTTGAAAGGATGTTGAGAGCTGCTACTTTGGTTATCTCATATTCCTTCTGTCACACTCTGCAGTCTTTTATCTGGGTATACAGAAGAGTTGACCTTAACAGAAAACAAGAACAATGTGTTTCATGGGTTCAAGAGGTCATGGAGACCAAAACCAGAGTTGCCACCTCCTATAAAACTGTGATACTGACTCCTTAGCCAGCTCGTGGTACATGCAAGGAGCAAACTCCAGTCAGCCAGCCTGGGGTGCCAGTCATTTCACTTTGACCTTCTGTCTCAAAAGGATCAGGTTTACCAGTGTGTACCTGGCACAGTGCCTGCTCAGGTTTTTTTTGTTTGTTTTGTTTTTCAGTCTTCTGGTGGTGTTTTTTTGTTTGTTTGTTTTAACTCTGTATTACAGAATCAAGTCCTAGTTGAATAATTATGCTTTCCAGAATTAAACAGATAAATTTGCCTTAAATAGATAATGTTAACATTAACTGCAGTATCAAGTTCTTACTAAATTGAGGAACATCAAAACTGTGGTGCTTTTTCTAAACATTAGATTCCATGATTGTCTTTTTATTTCCAAACTGCATTCTGCTGAAAGTCGGTAGCTTGCCTTTGCAAAGCTTTGTTCATTCTGCCTCTGCATGCTGCAAAAATGTACATTACAAGCTGTGGGTACAGTTCCTTCCAAACACTGTCACAGCAGAGTACCCATATCATTCTAGAGGTTCTCAGTATATTTAGCTTATACCACATATGCATCCCACTGTATCAGGGAATCTTAGGTGCACATTTTATCCCTGGCATGGCATCATGCAATGTAGTCACCATATAAGGCAGAAACAATTAAAATGGATGGTATCCACGTAAATAGAAATGATTTCATTAAGATTTACTTTGAAAATGCAGTATGACTGACAGCCAGCCATTATTTTAAATAACTTCTGAGGGTGAGAGCAATGGACACTATGTGTATGTATACACATGTGTGCAGGAGTCTTTTGTAATGCTTGGAGGTCGCTTAGCTGACACCCCAAATCAGGGAGCATTCTTTTTCAAACTAATTTTTATTGTCATTCAGTTTATTCTTTTCTTCATGCTATGTGTCCCTTGTATCAATTTTAGACTAAAATACTGCAAAACCAAAGAAAAAAAGGTAATGGCACTTTCCACAGTATTTCAGAAGGGTTTTAAGTGGAAAAAGGTATTTAGTATTTTTAATAAGCATCTTCAATACTATTGAGTTGGTTTCTTTGTTCATATCACAAGATTAATTATGCTGTCAAGCACTTTCAAGGCCTGCTTAACAAAGATTCAGTGATATAATGGTTTGCTTCGCATTGCCTTTTTTCTGCATAGCAATCACAATCAGCATTAGACAATTTAAAACCCTTTCACAAGCCGGAAGTTCTGAAGAGCCTTTTAATCAACAAAAGTAATTTTGCAAACAACTAGATACAGCGTTTTTCATATTAACTAACTTGTGTTAAACTCTGCTACATGCTTGAATCTCTGGTTCTGGTAATGGATTATTCAGATTTGCAGGAGACTGAACGTGGGGAACACAATTCGCACAATGTGCAGTTTGCACCCCACGAAAACTGTTATCTCATACCATTCTTTAGCTTAATATAAACATGGTATTAATACTTCACTGCAGTTTCATATATTTTCATTTTCCCTTAATATGCTGTTCTGTAGAATCACTTAAAATATTTGTGGGGGAAAAAAAATGCCTGGAAATTTAGTTCTTGTACTTTTAAAGGAGACCACTATTACTATAGGACAGGTTAGAAACCAAATCAGAATACACTGGAAGACCCTGAAATTTCACTAAAAATAGTAACATCTGTTTTGAAACTTGCCTTTTAAATTCATCTAGCTTGAGAATATTTTATACAGCAATTTTATTGCCATAGAGCTTGATAAGAAATCCCACATGATTTAAAAACATTTATTTGATGGAGAGATTGTAAAATCATAAACACACTACATGATGACTTTTTTTTTCTTCTTCTGTTTTTTTTTTTTTTTTTTGTCAAGCACATTTATAAATGAAACTAACCTGTTAATGACACCTTTAAAACATGCATCTTTTTTTTTTTTTTTTTTTAACTGCTAGAAGCATCAATTTGTACCATTGCTGCATGTGGTAATTAGCAACTTCAGCAGTGATTTTTCTCTGCCCTAAACCTTTCGTGTTTGACACTATTCCAACCTGGGAGAGGAGTGACCCTGGGATACAGTGCTACAGGACAAGTGGAGCAAACCCTGTCACAAGAAATAACAGGGTCAGAAGACATTGCTAATGAAGTCATAGCAACTGGTTTAAAGAGCCAATCAGAGAAGGCAACAATCTGTAAATGAGGATATAATTAGCAGAAAAAATAACATGCTTTGGTTGGATTCTAGGAGAGTCAGTAATGAAGGCAATGACTGGATATTGAGAGAGATTCCGAAAGATTAGAGCAAACATTGTGCAACAAAGAATACCTAATTAGCAAAAAAATGAATATGCCTTAATTAGAAGGAAAATATGTGATTGAAAGACACAGAGTAGGCTTTTAATATGAATACAATAATGAATGTTAGCCCAAATCTCCATGATCAAGAAATACTCCTATCTTCACTTTTTTTTTTTTTTTGCCTTCCCGTTTTTGATAAACGGTTGAGAGGAAGACGGCCTCTAAATTCTTATCTTTGCCATGACACTAATGCTATTAAAACAAACAATTTTGAGACAGTAATTTAGTGGGTCTCCACCCAATTTACACATTTACTACCCCTTAATACTGCACTGCAGACAAAACAGCACTGTCTTTTTACTGGGCCTAAATGTTCTTATGATGTGAAGAAGTAATAACTTAAAGAATTTCAGGTAGGTGTCCTGTGGCATATGAGCTAATACTTGGTCCAGACCAATCCAGATATCCTTCTAATAGGATGAAACCCCAGGTGTTTGTTCATTCAGAAAAAGAGTTCATGGGGCTGAGGTCTCAGTTGTGCGCACATACCTATTGCTGTGCTGCAACTTCCATTTATTTGTTGCTGCTGTTGTTTGGTTTTGGTTTGGTGTTTGTTGTTTTTGGGGTTTGTTGGAGGTTTTTAAGGTAGGCACTGATCCAATCGTCATTAAACACAAGGAAAAAGCCTCCAATAACTTCACTTCCTTCTAGATTAGACTTTGAGTGAGCAGAAACCCTGGAAATTTTATTAGTAAAAATTAAGCATGTTATTAGCCTGAACATAATAGACCTAAATAGAAGAATTCCATAATGGATTGTGCCAGTACAGTATATGTACAGTATTTATGGCTAGCAGTGATGAAAAGTATAATGTTCTACTGCTTATCATTTTATTACAATAGAAAAATCAGGATTCTAACTTGCTAATAATTTTTCACTTTTATAGATGTCTAAATGATATTATATTTCCTCCCTTTTTTTTTTTTTTTTTTTCTTCTTACAAAATGGTTCTAGGATATTGATTGTCATTTATTTTTACTCATGATATTTAATTGTCATAATTAGCAATCCATGTCTCATTCCCTATCTTAAAAATATCCTGTCAATTTTATAGCATATTTATAGATTAATTTAAATGTATCATTTAATTTATTACTGCATACCTTTGGTTTGTCTGTAACATTAAAATACTTACGGTACAGAATATTTTAATTAAAACTATTCATCAAATGAAGTCCAGGTAGCATCCTTATCCTTGTTTGCAGTAGGGGGTTCTGGCAGTGAAAGCCAGGAAAATAATGGGTCAATTAAAAAAAAAAAAATTAAAGAAAAATCCCAAGTATAGCTTTTCCAAGGATCTGATTGCTTAGTTCAAAGTTAAAGAAAAAAAGCCAAACAAAATAACAAAAAGAGAGAGAGAGAGAGAGAGAGAGATGTGTTTGTCAATGGATTCCACAAATTGAATTACAAATATTTTTTTTCCTTCCTCCTTGCAGACATCAAATCTGCTAATGTCAGGGCCAGAGCAGAAGTAAAACTAAATGAGAAATGGGCTTGAATTTTCATGTGTGACATATCTCAATTTGACACTCAGTGTCTACAGGAAATTGGGATACTGTTTTCAGAGGGTTCTTCTTGTGAAATGAGCTCTGCTATTAATTTTTTCTAGCACTGGGACGTTCAGCCTCTGTTTACGAGAACTGAACTATTTACCCAATTAGGTCAAATGTTTTCTCATATTTAAAAAACAAACCTGTTAATGTTATTTCTCATAAACCAAGAGTTGTTATTCTTCTGTGCTCAGGAAACTATACAGGATAAGAGTGTGATCAAAATACTATCTCCAGTGTAACTGAATCAAGGTTTTGCTGCAGCACTCAGTTGACAGTAAGTCTCCCATTCTTTTACCATGTATGCCATTAATTCATTTTCTAGAACTGTCAGGTACCCTGAGAGTTAAGAGAAATACACTAAAAATATCAGTGTATTTCTCTTCTTCCTTTAGCTAATATATCTCCACTGATGCTATTTTAAATTAAGCAATGAAGTAGTGTTGAAAGTTCTGGCTGGCTCTAGTAACAAAATGGAATACAAAAATTAACCAGTTTAAAAAAAAAATAAATAAAAAACTCAGCTGACAACTTAATTGTTCAGCTTGTATGCAAATATTCTGACAATAATTTGCCAATGCTTTTGAATATAAGTTTAGGAACACATAATTATAACATTAATTGTTTCTTGTGCTTTAATTCTAGGTTTCTGTCACAAAACAGAAGGCTTAGCTGTAATGCATGTGGAAATATAAAAAGCATATTCGTTTTGTGTTCAGTTAGGTTTGAGCATATTCCATTGCTGTGCAGTATTACAATAATTATTTATGGTAAGCTACAGAAGAAGATACTGTATGTTGGCATGAGAAATTTCCTTTATGCTGCACAGCAAAGCCTTTTGAGCCACCCGCTGTATTTACAAACAAGAGCATCTACCTGAATGTGGTAGTAGTCAGATTACAGGATAAAGATGACAACTTAGTGGTAGGCAGGGAAGATGCAGCCCTACAAATTCACCATTCACATCACTATTTGTTTTTAGGACTAGATTATAACAGAACTGAATGCCTGAGTCTGAAGCAAAAAGGGAGGAGAGGATGCTGGAAGGTTGGACTGGATTTTGGCCTGAAATTCCTCTTCTTATTTCAACTCTGAATGCTAAATTAATCACTCAGATTCATGTGAAGGTGAAAACCTCGTAACACCTTCAGCACAGAAAAATAGGGCTAAAAATGGGTAAATTGTGTGAAAATACTTTATTGACTAATGGATATACAGCTCCTTCTGACTGCTGTATTTCACTACTGAGGACTGTAGCAGCACCGCAATTACATTACTAGTATTTGCTAAAGATCTGTCTGTCTTCTCCCGATCCTAAAACAAGCATTTAAAAAGACAAGAAGTGAGAAAGCAGAGAGAAAACAGGTTGTGTGCACCATTCTAGAGTCTTGTGGAGAAATAAATCATGCACAGATACTAACAATGCAAATAAGTTGATTCTCTTATTTCTAAGCAAGCTGTTATTATTGACTATCATGTAGGTGGGATGTTGCTAATGAGAAAAGCTCTGGAGCACTGGAACTGCTACTAACCCATGTGCTTAGAAAGCCTGAGTAATACCGAAGTGCAGAATCAAACAGTCGTCTAAAGTAATTTCCACTTCACATTACCTGATAAGGAGTCATAGCTTCCTCAGCAGACCTTTTCCTTTATCAGATATATCAATCCAAAGAGATCTTGTATTACTTCATTCACAAATTATAGCAATGAGGAAATCCTTAGGGGGCTATTAGTGCAGCCATCAAAAAGAAAGAAACCTGCTCATTTTGAAACAGGCAAAAAATATTCTGGGGAAAGCAATTTTAGCGACCACCCAGGGGAAACAAAACAAAACCAAACAACAACAAAAAAAGTCATGCTGCTGTCCTTAAACACGTATGTCAGTGTTATACCTTGGCATTGTGCTCATGAACAGCTTGCACTGAACAGTCTGAACAGTTCTTTTCCTCTTCTGTTTATCAGAACACATTTCCTTTTTTCCTGGTGGCTGTCTTAGCCCACAGAAGAATGGTGTGAGGAGGCCACTCTGCTCTGAGGTTCTGAGCAAAGATATGAATTTTTCAAGTCATTTGGAAGCTCTAGGAGGAAGCTGCACTTTTTATTCTGTATATACTCAGAAAATTTGTGAGATTAGCATATGCATTTCTTTAAACCATAGACCTCTCAAAAATGGAATGCTCCATAATTTGAAGTCAAATTAATAAATCAGCCTGCATGAATTCCACCTTGAGTTTATGGAAGAAAGAGGTGAACTTCAGTAGCTCTTTCAATGCAATGTAATGCAATCCAAGTGAGATTTATATGACTTCACATTTTATTGTAAACATGCACAGCTCAAAGCTATTACCTGCCTGTCTTCCATATCAGGTCATTTATGTATCTGAGCAAACATTGGCATCTGCTTAATATTTTATTGCTTTAAAAATGCCTGTATTGTTCAGATATAATCTTACATTTTCGTGAATAGAGTCCTTAAGTTGTTCTGCCTGTAGTGCTGAGGAAATGTACCCTCAAGGAAATGTAATTAACTATGAGTTGACCCATAATCTGCATTGCCAAAAAAATCATCTAATAGGAACTTTTCCTTTAGAAAGTGTTGTGTTTTTCCTTGGTTTAATTTTCTAATGTTTCAGACTATTTCCCTCACTTGCACACATGAAACATCTACTGCCTTGTGACACTGTGTATTGAACTTCAGAAATAATACATTGAAAACATTCACACCATACCTGTTTTCAGTTTTAGGTCAGAACAGTTAATATTATTACTGATGCATTAACATTAAGAAGTTTGAAATGTTTGCAAGTCTCTCCCCTCATTATTAAAAATGCATAACTCTTATGTACCCTGTTGATTCATGTACTGCAGATCAGTTTATCAAGGAAGGAAATGAAATTATTCCTATTTTATAGAAAAGTTAATGCCACAGTAAACAAAGTCAAAGAGGAAGTAAAGCTTCTAGACAAAGATGAGCGACAGAACTGAAATTCTGGTTTGCATCATACTAGGACACGGCTAATTTTGGTTTGGATTCCTTTGACACAAGGTGGCCAAAATAGTGGCAAATCTGGTGTAATAAAACATAAGGGGAGCAACCTTAAAGCAAACCCACTTTAGCACTCAAAATCAGAGAGGCAGAGACAACCTTAAAGCAAAACCTTAGAGTGCAGTGGGGTACAGTTCTTTCATGAACCAGCACCACATAGAATAGAGATAACACAGGAGACATGTAGATAGAGTATGGCTATCCATGGATAGATGGCTCTGTCAGATTGACAATAGGTCCATGGCACCTGCCTATGAATGAGTGTGAAGTGGTTCTGACCCCTGCAAATTACTTGGTTCCCATTAGCAGAAAAAAGGTCCATAGTTACTGATACAACTGGAGCATTTGTAGCACAAGATAATTTCTCTGTCTTTCTTGGATGTGGGCTACACAAAGTGTAGAATGAGCCTCCTCTTTTAATTATTTTATCAACCCCAGTCCACCAAATCCTGTGCTGTGCCTGAGATCTAGTCCAGAAGATCTATGTGTCATCAGGCAAGATAATGTTTGGTAGAAGCTGTACTGCAAAACTTGAGTGAAAACTTCTCTGCTCGACAAGCTCTGCAAAAGGACTCACCTTTCTCCCTTGTTTATATCTCCATGGATCCCTGCAGCACACTGCTGGTACTCTGAGCCGCCTGGTTGCAAGCATAGTGGGAGCAACAGAGCTTGAATTTGCAGCTCAACATTAAGGACAGAATCAACATCTATTATGTGATGTCCTTTATTTACATCAGGATTGGAGTGGGGGAGGGAAGGCTTCATGAGGATGAGATGAAATGGGTAATTGCTGACAAAACAGTAAAGCCATCAGCTAGCACATGTCTAGCATGATAAAGAAAAAAACAATGCCTGACTCTCTGTAAGGCTGGGGGAAACTTTTCAGGAAATTAGTGCTAAGATTCAATCTTTGGGCACTGCGTTAGGCAGAACTTCTGACAGACAAATCCTCCATCATGAGAAGAGGCTAGTTTAAATTGTGACTTCAAGTGGCTACATTAAACACCAGAAACAATATAGATTCATCTAGTGAAAGAATACATAGGCCATCATCTGATAGAAATGGAATTTTATGACCAAAATTTGATACAAAATGGAGAAGTGAGCTGCTAGAGTTGACAAACAAGAAATGCAGAGCAAACCAACAGCTGAAATTAAAAGCATTAAAAAGGAACACTGAATCACAATTTTTTTCAGAAAAACTAATGTCTGAAATATAAAACTAGGAGACTTTTTTTTTTTCCATTTGTGAGCTACAAAATTGTTTTAATTTAAGGCAAATTTCAAATATACTTTTTATTCATCATTTTCAAATTAACAGCATGAGATTGAACACGTCCAAGTGCCGGGTTCTGCACATTGGCCACAACAACCCCATGTAGTGCTACAGGCTGGGGTCAGAGTGGCTGGAGAGCAGCCAGGTAGAGAGGGACCTGGTGGTACTGGTTGATGGTAGGCTGAACATGAACCTGCAGTGTGCCCAGGCAGTCAAGAGGGCCAATGGCATCTTGGCCTGCATCAGGAACAGTGTGGCCAGCAAGAGCAGGGAGGTCATTCTGCCCCTGTTACACTGCACTGGTTAGGCCATAGCTTGAGTACTGTGTCCAGTTCTGGGCCCCTCAGTTTAGGAAGGATGTTGACTTGCTGGAACGTGTCCAGAGAAGGACAATGAAGTTGGTGAGGGGTTTCGAACACAAGCCCTATGAGGAGAGGCTGAGGGAGCTGGGGTTGCTTAGTCTGGAGAAGAGGAGACTCAGGGGTGACCTTATTGCTCTCTACAACTGCCTGAAGGGAGGTTGTGGACAGGTGGAGGTTGGTCTCTTCTCCTAGGCAGCCAGCACCAGAACAAGAGGACACAGTCTCAAGCTGCACCAGGGGAGGTTTAGACTGGATGTTAGGAAAAAGTTCTATACAGAGAGAGTGATTGCCCATTGGAATGGTCTGCCCGTGGAGGTGGTGGAGTCACCATCATTAGAGGTGTTCAGGAGGAGACTTGATGGGGTGCTTGGTGCCATGGTCTAGTTGTTTAGGTGGGTTGGATTGGTTGATGGGTTGGACGCGATGATCTTGAAGGTCTCTTCCAACCTGGTTTATTGTATTGTATTGTATTGTATTGTATTGTATTGTATTTTAATAGCTTTGTGTATTGAAACTGCAGCAAAAATATTTGGGGAAAATTTTAAGGAAAGAAAAACAAGGAAAATTTTGTGAAATTTCAGAAAAATATCCAAACTATTAACCCTGGTACCATGTTTATAAGTATTAACAGTGTAGAAATGGAACGGGTTGGAATGCAATCCAAGTGTCAGTTTCCCAGGAGCATAGACCTGTTGTCAAATCTTCAAAAAGGGCCAGATCTCTCTGGCTAAACTTCCAGTTTAAGAAAATTAAGACATTTTACCTGAAGCAACAGGACTAGATGTCTATTTCTTCAGCACAGTGTATTTCAATACATTTGCTGAAATAAACAATGAAAGAGAAGGTGCTCAGATGCATAATTAAGAGGGAACTCTCCATTCGTGCCTGCCTGCATGTGATTTTGCACATCTTTCAGCTAAATCAGAGAAATGGAAAATTCCTTACTTAAGGACATCAAATGAATTTGTGGCAATCCCTGGAGACGTTGTGCCCATAAACCATCTAGGTAGTCTTTCTTTTCTGACAGATATAAGAGATAATTTAAATTTAATGTATACTACAAGCATTATTAAATGTAAGTTGCTAATATGTTACAAATATCCTGTATTTTCTTTCTTCCGTTTCACATCTGTGGTTTGTAAGATACAGAGAAAGTACTGAGGAGGAGAAAACACAATGTATACAGTGTGTGTGCATTTGCATTGCCTTGCCCATACAGTTGTGTCAATGTGCTCTTCTGGAAATCCTACAGAAAAAAATTTTTCCCATTTGTTGTTAGAAGTCATGGAAACTTCAAAGAGGAATAAGCATACAGGAGTGAAAGGAAGTAGAAGTGGATACATGAAAGAAAAGAAATGTTGTTGTGTCTACATTAGAAGCGTAAAACTTTTCCCCGCTGTTGGAATTTAAATCCAGAATATCCTCCAAGCGAATGAATCCCTTCACTGCTGGCCTTTCTCCCAAATTGCCATCCCCCCAAGAGATGTGTGGGAGTGAGCAGGTAGTAAACTCTGATCTTAATGGATTTCTGAGAACTTCTCACTCATGCATACATCAGAATGATTCATACTCTACCTTTTGATTATATTTTTTGGAGTTAACTTCCAAACAGAATGTAATTTTTAAAAATTGTTAAAATGTAGAGTGTTGTTTTGTTTTTTTTTATAAACCCCAAATTTTCACTTTCAAATCATTTTATATTCCTGTGTCTCAATTACCAGCTATTTCCCAATCATTCCATTTGTTAGACTTTTAAAATTTATTAGAGTTTCAGAAAAAAACAAAAACCTCACACGTTTGGACTTGAAGAACAGGACTCAGTGGTAACTCCTTTTCTTCTTACATTCCCAGCAATTTCAGTTCTGCTGAAAAGACTTTAAAAATTGATTTGGGTTGGATTTGCTTTAATCACATATCATGGCTAGAAGTGAGCTTGCTTTTCTCTTCATCTAAAATCAGAATTTTGTATGGAGACCCCTCAGGGTGTGCAATTGGCTTTACTGTGAAGACAGAGGGAAGGAAAGTATCACACTCTGCATACTGGTGGGAAGGACACCGGTCTTCACTATTATTGTGTGTTTGGTTTTGTAGTTTTACACACAGAAGCTCTGGAGGTGGATGAGATGACACATTTGTGGCCTTTATATCTGATCACAGCTTCCTTTGGCTGTGATTGGCCTCAGGTAAAACCAAGGAATATAAATTGCAAGAGAAACCTCCGGTCTACAAAAGTATAAATTAGTATGGTGCTGTCTGTATTCCTCTGTACTTCTGCATCTCTTTTCCTCTCCTCTACTGAAAAGAGGTAGGAAAGAAGAATAAATATAAGTAAGGGAAACATTTATTCTTTTAGTTTCAACATCATTTAGTGAAAGAGACAGTGAATGAACAAATAATTATTAGGAGGACAAACTTAAATGTGGAAAAAATGGAAATAAATGTTTCCTCACAACTGTTGCAGAGAAATTGTCTCCCTTCGAACGACTGCTTGCCTAAATTAAAATAACATAGCTGTTCTTCTTTAGGAAAACTTCAATGTATAAAATTTTTTTAATAATTGTGTGGTATCAACAATATTCATTTTAAAATACTGTGTGATGACAAGTTGTCTGCATTCTGGTTTTTTATCACTCTATCACAAGTATTCTATAACTTTGCTGGAAAAGAACGGTTCCACGTCTGTATTCTCAAAGCAGAGTTGTAGTATTCTTAGTAATGGGCAAGTCGGTTCTACACAATAGCTGAGAAAACACTGCTGATTTTCTTTCTGCATTTTCTATCCTACCTGGTCCAATTTGCCTTGGAAGACTGAGAAATCAGAGCTTCTCTGGGTTTTTTTATGGGTTTTTGCTGGGTTTTTTTCTTAACTGAGGGAAAAGGATAACAGGTAAAAAGTGTGTATTCGTTTTAAAATCTTCCTTTTGGAAACACTTTTGTAGATAATTCCTTTCTGTTCATTTTAACAGAATTCCAATGCCTCCTGTTTCCAGGATTTCTAGAGGAAATGGATCGAGAACTCCAGGTCCCTAAACTTCAGGGAAAATCTGTTCCAGAAGCTGACTCTGTATGTGGACTGTCTATGTTCTGCACCAGGTAAAACAATCCTTGCCACAGTGAATAAGACCTGCTTTTTCATTGTTCAATGTTCAACCTTGTGGTTTTACTTAGTGTATAATTCTTATTACAGTAGTTATAAGAAAAATGTTACACTAGTTATACTATACAATTATGGGTTTGTGATATGTGAAATATTCCTGAATTCCAAGCAATCCTGAATTTTGAGTTCTGACTCCAAATCCAGCTCTGAGCTTCTTATTTATTTGCTTAAATAGAAAATATTAAAGGTGTCTGTCCAAGTCTCTAAAAGCATAGCATCTTTAATTATATGGTCAATTAAATTAGATTAAACCTTAGCAGAACTGAAGTCAGTTCCAAAGGAATTGCTCTTCATACCTTTGCATCTCAGTCCCCCCAATCAAGTAGATGTCTTTTGTTGGAGAGGCCCAAATGTGGGTTATTTTGGATTATAAGAAGAAATTTCTAAAGTTTTATGGGCTTTACAGAGGAAGCCATGGAGTCCTCATTCTGTTCTGTGTTATGAGGAAAACAGCATAGTTGTTTCTGCTAACTGCAGCTGGTTTAGAGTGATGGAAAGAAATGATGGTAGGCTGGTATCAGACATTTGGGGTATTTTCTTGACTATGCATCATATCTCATGTCAGATAAACTGGGATCAAGGTGCTTTCAAGGTGCTTACACAGAGTCAGAAGTCTGACTGTAACATAATGGAATATTACTAGTAGAGGCAAGTGCCATCTGGATGAAGTAGTCTGTCTCTAGAATGAAATACACTAATGGTGATCTGTGCCAATGATGCACTGAATGCCTGTGAATTTCCATGGTATCTGTGGGAACCAGTAGGTACTTGCCACTTTTGAACTCAGTTGTTTTTACCAAATTCCCCATGTGCTCTCTTGTTAGTTCTGTATAGAGCAGTGACATTAGTCTGAAGATTCCCAGGCTGGATCCCAATGTGTATATCTGCTGACCTAATTAGCTTGCCTGAGAAGCAAGACAGATTAGCTGTCTTGAGCCGCAGGCACATGCTAATAGAAGTAGGAGATAGCTTCATTTCATACAGCTATATCCTCAGAGCCAGATTCAAATGTCTTTAACATCCACAGGAAGATTCCCATTTACTTCAGTAGAGGTGGATAAGGCCCTGAGCTTTGAAACTGTTTGTCTCAGAATGTAACATGTCGAACATGGCTGTGCCCTGTGACCAAAATATTAACCTATTGTACCAGTACTTTGAACTTACCTTACAGCTCTCAAATAATCATCTCTGAGTACTTTAATTAATTAACCTTTACAAAAACATCTCTTTGAGGCTTTGCAAAGGATCAAAACTGAGTGATGAGTTTTAAAAGAATCTCAAATTATTCATTGATAATGAAACTAATTTTTATTTGAGCATATCTGTGTCCTTTTAGAGATGTGCTTTCTGGTAACACTGTTTTTCAAACTATCTTTTAATCTTAATAAACACTTCAGTATTCATCAAACAAAAAATAGTGTTCGTACCTCTATTGGCATACTGTTGTGTAACAGTTCATTGTTCTTCCCTTTACTCTTCCTCCCACTGCACCTGCTCTTTCTCCATATGGAAACTTAGAATGCTTTAGGTTGGAAAGGACCCTGGAATTTCACCTAGTTCAGCCCCCCTGTAATAAGCAGGGACATCTTCAACTAGATCAGGTTGCTCAGAGCCCTGTCCAAGCTCACCTTGAATGTTTCCAGAGATGGGGCATCTAACACGCTTCTGGGCAACGAGAGCCAGGCTTTCATCATAAGAAAACCTCTTCCTTTCATCTAGTTTGAATCTACTTGCTTTTAGTTTAAAACCATTAGTCCTATTTTTACAGACTCTTAAATAATCTGTCCCCATTTTTCTTATCAGCCTCCTTTAAGTACTGAAAGGCCAAAATAAGATCTCCCCAGAGCTTTCTCTTCTCCAGGATGAACAACTGCAACTCTCTCAGCCTTTCCTCATATCTGAGATGTTCCAGACCTGTGATCATTTTTGTGGCCTCTTCTGGACCTGCTCCAATAAGTCCACAGGTTTCCTGTGCTGAGAATTCCACAAGTGGATACAGTACTCCATGTGGGGTCTCATCAGAGTGGAGCAGAGGGGCAGATTCACCTCCCTCAGGCCTGCTGGCCACTCATCTTTTAATGCTGTTCAAGTTACAGTTGGCTTTCTGGTCTGCAACTGCACATTGCCAGCTCATGCCCAGATTTTCTTCCACCAATGCCCTCAAATCCTTCTCCACAGGGTTGCTCTCAATCCCTTCATTCCCTAGCCTTATTGACACTGGAGGTTGCCCTGACTGAAGTGAAGGACCTTGCACTTGTCCTAGTTAACCCTCATGAGGTTCACGCTGGCCCTCCTTTTTAGCTTGTAACTCTTAATCATCTGGTGTGTCCTCACTGTTCCCTATTAGCCAACATGGATTTAGGAAGGGCAGATCCTGCCTCACCAACCTGATCTCCTTCTATGATCAGGTGACTGCCTGGTGGATGTGGGGAAGGCTGTGGATGTAGTCTACCTGTACTTCAGCAAGGCCTTTGGCACCGTCCCCCCACAGCAAACTCCTGGCCAAGATGTCAGGCCACGGCTTGGAGAGCAGCAATCTGTACTGGTTTAGGAACTGGCTGGAGGGCTGAGCCCAGAGAGTGATGGTGAATGGTGCCACATCCCGCTGGCAGCCAGTCACTAGTGGTGTCCCCTGGGGATCAGTTCTGGGCCCCATCCTGTTCAATATCTGATGATTTGGATGTGGGGATTGAGTCAGTCATCAGTAAATTTGCAGATGCCACCAAGTTGGGAGCAGATGTTGGTCTGTTATAGGGTAGAAGGGCTCTCCAGAGAGACCTTGACAGGCTGGACAGATGGGCAGAGTCCAACATGATGGCATTCAACAATTCCAAGTACTGGGTGCTGCACTTTGGTCATAATAACCCCATGCAGCGCTGCAGGCTGGGGTTGGAGTGGCTGGAGAGCAGCCAGACAGAAAGCGACCTGGGGGTACTGATTGACAGCTGGCTGAACACGAGCCAGCAGTGTGCCTAGGTGGCCAAGAAGGCCAATGGCATCCTAGCCTGTATCAGGAATAGCGTGGCCAGCAGGAGCAGGGAAGTCATTCTGCCCCTGGACTCAGCACTGGTTAGGCCACACCTTGAGTCCTGTGTCCAGTTCCGGGCCTCTTAATTTAAGAAGGACACTGAGACTCTTGAACGTGTCCAGAGAAAGGCAATGAGGCTGGGGAGAGGCCTCGAGCACAAGCCCTACGAGGACAGGCTGAGGGAACTGGGATTATTTAGCCTGGAGAAGAGGAGGCTCAGGGAGGTTCACCTTATTGCTGTCTACAACTACCTGAAGGGAGGTTGTAGCCAGGAGGGGGTTGGTCTCTTTTCCCAGTCAACAAGCACCAGAACAAGAGGACACAGTCTCAAACTGTGCCAGGGGAAGTTTAGGCTCAAGGTGAGGAGAAAGTTCTTCACTGAGAGAGTTGTTAGCCATTGGAATGTGCTGCCCAGGGAGGTGGTAGAGTTGCCGTCCCTGGAGGTGTTCAGGAGGGGATTGGACATGACACTTGGTGTCATGGTTTAGTAGTCATGAGGTCTTGGGCGACAGGTTGGACTTGATGATCCCTGAGGTCTTTTCCAACCTTATTGATTCTATGATTCTATGATTCAGGCAATGCCAGTTCCTAAACTGTTCCAATATAAAATCCAAAATATGCTAGGTAAAGTCTCTGATGTGTTGCATTGAACTAGTGAGCAAAGATGTGCAATTAAAGGAAAACACACCAGATCTTTTGTCTAATTGCACTGGATAAGGCTCAGAGTTTCATTAACAACTTTTTAGGAAGATGGTCATAAATAGAAGACAACTCAAAGACATATGTTGATTACTTTTGAATAATCAACATGCTTCATTTTTCTATCAAATTCCTTAAAAATGGAATCATTAATTAAATCAGTGGTAGATATATGCAGAATCTAGAAGTCCTGATATTTGTTGTCTTGTCCTGACTTTAAATAGCACTCTTTCTTTTCCATCCATATGCTAAAATAACGTAACATTTAGACTTGTTCTAGAAGAAAAAAATCCTTAGAATGGAGTGGAGTGGAGTGGAGTGGAGTGGAGGGAGTGGAGTGGAGTGGAGTGGAGTGGAGTGGAGTGGAGTGGAGTGGAATAGAATAGAATAGAATAGAATAGAATAGAATAGAATAGAATAGAATAGAATAGAATAGAATAGACAGGTTGGAAGAGATCATTTTTAGAGTTCAGGTAATATTGTAAGTATCCTGCTCAAAACTAAAATTTGGAGTAAAAAGAGTACAGAAATGTCAGAGTAAAGTGGCTCTCTTTGGTCTAAATAAGTAATGGTGACTGAGAAACTTTTTGGAAGAGAATTTTGATTCTCCAGCTCTCTTTTCTACAACTTTGTAACTTTTAGTTCCTTTTAGTTATGAGTATGTTGCAACAGGGCAATGGCTGAATATTGCATATTACTCTTAAGTTTGTCAAAAAAAGAGACATTCCTTGTGTTTCTTTCACTTGAAACATTTACTTCCTTGAAATTATTAGTTAATGAATCAAACTGCATTAGCTTATTCAGGTTTGTGGTTGATCTGATAGCCATGTTCCACTAATCACATGTGCCATCTGGCTGTAGTTCCATGTGGGTCATGTTTAGCCATTAGCTGCTAAAAAGATCTTTGGTCATTTATCTTAGTGAATCAGTCAGTATCTAAATATGGATGGAAATGTTCACCAAACTGGAGTTTAGAGTTATTTTTACATGGCACAAAGGGTCTTTTTTATGGAGGCTATTTTTTCAGGGTTATTTTATTCAACACATTCACTTTTAGGCTTGCATTTTTAATTGCTGTATTACAAAGATTATACGTTTGTTTGTTTTTACTGAGTCATTATGTAATGACCCTGTGCTAAGATTTCTCTGGAAGACGAAATGCTCCTTATTGTTCCATTGTTTTGTTTTTAAAAACACTCATTCATGACATGTAAATGAGTAAAGTTTCATAAAAATAACTTTGAATAAATTTTTAATAAGACATATTATTATCCTTTGACTCATAGCAAGTCATTCATAAACACCATTAAATCCTGATAATTATAGCTGTAGCTGCAGGGTTACTACCTTTACAGTCCTTATGCAGACTTCATTTAGAGGTCCAGTGGGGACATGCACAGAACTGCTTCAAAATGTTACTATTAACAGTTTCCTTTGGAGCAGTATTGTGCTAGATTAAACATTCACACATGAAACAAAAATGTTTGTAGGTCATCTAATAGCTAAACATTCTGTGACCTAAGGTACATTTTTTAGCTTTGGATTTGGGATTTTAGGACTTGCACGATTTTCTTTTCTCTTCTATATAGAAAGTGAAATACAGAGATTCTGTAATGCAGAAAAGAACTCAGCAATTTTCTCTGAATAATGCGGCAATCGCCATTTCCCTCAAAGTGAATTGGACTGTTTTTGGTTTATAAAGCTGCTTAATAACTTGTGCAGTACCTCCTTTTCTTTTTGTCCTCTTGTTGCTCAGTTTCTGAACTACGTTCTTGAATAAAATGGATGTTAGTATTTACAAGACATCATTTTCAGCTTCATGTCTTATGAAATACGTGAAGTATTTCCAGGACATTTCTGGTCTAAAAGTAAAGAAACACAACTCTTGTCCTTCAAGAAAATAATCTAGACATCAATTTTGGAGCTTCATAGGCTCTTTTGAGTCTCTTGTAACATAAATCCTTTCCAGAAACACCATATAGAAAAGATTTCTAGGAATATCAGCGATGTTGTATCTCAAAACTATACTCTATCTTAAAAGAAAGGTCTCCCAAGATTTATTTAAACTCTGTGTGCAGTGGAATTTATACCATCTCTTTTTGCTAATGCTCATTTCCTTGTAGTTTACTTTTCCCTAGACTCTTAATTCTAACTAATTAGAGAAGCTAAGCTTGAAGCAGAGTGTCAGTTCTCAGAACCTAGAGTACTTGGCTCTGACATTCTTTTATTCACCTGCTTCATGCTCCGTGTTAGTAGTCCCTACTAGGGACTGTATATTCCCTCAGATGGCCATCTATCACCCAGTCCATTCTTTGTACCATGACCCAAACCATGTACTGTTCACTTCTAATTGCAGGAGTTCAGTTTGGTGATTAATCAAGCATGATCTGGAGGATTTAAACCTGTCCTACTCTGTCATAGAATGACTGACTGTACTGTGCTGGAGCTTGATTATATGGCTTTCGTCAGGCATTTGGCTGAAGTGGTAAATGCGAGAAACCGTACTGTATTGACTCTTTGAAAAGATACCAAACCTATGTGAGGAACTGAGCTGATGTCACCAATCTACTAGCATGGTACTACACCATTATAAACTGATTTAACTTTTACACCCGCTGTTTGCAGTTTTCCCACTACTGATTTACTTACTTCAATAGGCTTTGCCCTTGTTTACTAGTCTAATCTTCTGTCAGATCTGAGATTCTACATTACACCTTAAAGAAATCTTTGACGGAAAGAAAAATGTTTGGCAGTGCTTTAATTGAAGGCTGAGCCATCCCTTTACATTCTGACAGGTGTTAATAATGTTCTCCAAATTTGCAAATACTCTTCTACAGTGTAGGACCCCAGATGGACAATATGACTTTTACAAACTAATGGCATTGTAATTAAAGCTATTCCAGCATATCACAAAAGAATGCAGAAATGTTTGTTAAACAGAAAAGGTGTTTTGAAATGTTGTGATGATCTGATATACAAAACAGATTCTAATTTGTTCTCCTTTTCTTGCACTAATTGCGGGAAGCCTTTAGATAAGATAAGACTGATATTAAGTCATTGATATAAAGCAAGACACAGCTGTCTTTACAGGTGTATTTCACAGTATCATAGTATCATAGTATTGCCAAGGTTGGAAGAGACCTCAAAGATCATCAAGTCCAACCTGTCACCACAGACCTCACGACTAGACCATGGCACCAAGTGCCACGTCCAGTCCCCCCTTGAAGACCTCCAGGGACAGCGACTCAACCACCTCCCTGGGCAGCCCATTCCAGTGATGAATGACTCTCCCAGTGAAGAACTTCCTCCTCACCTCGAGCCTAAACTTCCCTTGGTGCACCTTGAGACTGTGTCCTCTTGTTCTGATGCTGGTTGCTAGAGAGAGGAGACCAACCCATTCCTGGCCACAACCACCTTTCAGGTAGTTGTAGAGAGCAATGAGGTCTCCCCTGAGCCTCCTCTTCTCCAGGCTAAACAATCCCAGCTCCCTCAGCCTCTCCTCATAGGCCATCAAAGAATACTAATAATAATAATTTAAAAAGAATATTTTTAAAGGCCAACATTAAAAGGGAAATAAGTCCTTAAAATATTTTTTTATTGATGATCCTATTTTTTTCAGGGAGGATGAAATGCTGTTAAAAATTCAGGCATTAACACAGCATTTAAATAAACCCGGTTTCTCAGTTTGGAAATCTTATTCTGTTTTTCTGAAGTAGGATTCCTAAAAATCATTGTCCAAGTTCTTCCCACTCACCTTTAAAAAGCAAAAAAGTCTCAAAGTGAGAATGAAAATATTATTTCATAGAAGTTATTGAACATATTTATTGTGGAAGTTTAGAAAGTCTAAGTGGGGAAGGAAAAAATTGAAGGCTAGGGAAGGTAAAGTTCATAACATATATTCCTTAAGGCTTATTTAAGGCCTCAAGTTGGGTACCTATGGAGCTAGAACATAAGTTTATATGTGTTAGTAAATCAGCATAATGATTCTTTTCAGTGTTTTGGTGTGACTCGCAGAATTTTTGAGTGTTAATAGGAAATAATAATTCCTGTCTGTTCCTTTCTACATTCCTTAGAGAAAAAGTCTTACCTTTAAGGCTTCTACAGATGCATATTTTGCTGAATTTATTTATTTTTTTAATTCCTGAAAAATTCAGAACTTTTGAAGAAATACTTCTCTAGATTCATGATACCAGAAAAGTGCCAGCTGGAGGCTTCCCAGTAAAATTTCCTGTTGTTGTCAATTACCTTTAAGAACATCTCATTCCGTTGTTTAAATATACATGCTGGTTTGCTCTGTATTCATATTCACTGCCAAATCCATTGATTTTAATTTTGAGACCACTAATAACAGGCTCTTGAAATCTTCTTGGGAGCAGGAAGTCAGTTTAATAATGAATATGAAGTCTACTATACTTGCTTTAACTCCTTCTGCTTATTATTTATTAAAAAACACCACAGTGGCCAGCCCAAATGAACCACAAAGGTTGTCTCCTCATGTCTTCACCACTTAAGCAAGTATCAGTAACTTAAGTTACTGATTGAAATCTCAGGTTTTCATCCTAAACTACAAAGAGTCCACCATCAGAAAGACACAGCAAACCCTAGCTGCCACATTGCTTGAAACATGCCAACTCCTTCTTTTTCAGACCAGGCACTGGTATTTTTTGTGATGTGAATTTTAAGTAAGGATGGAATATTGAAGACAGAACCAGAAGTGGTGATAAAGCAGTAAGATGAGCAAATGAGTCTACACTTGCTGTACGACTACATAGTGATCTCACTATGGGCAGAGTCCAATGGCATGAGATTTAACACATCCAAGTGCCGGGTTCTGCACATTGGCCATAACAACCCCAGGCAGCGCTACAGGCTGGGGTCAGAGTGGCTGGAGAGCGGCCAGGCAGAGAGGGACCTGGGGGTGCTGGTTGATGGGAAGCTGAACATGAGCCAGCAGTGTGCCCAGGCAGCCAAGAGGGCCAACGGCATCCTGGCCTGCATTAGGAATAGTATGGCCAGCAGGAGCAGGGAGGTCATTGTGCCCCTGTACTCTGCTTTGGTTAGGCCACACCTTGAGTCCTGTGTCCAGTTCTGGGCCCCTCAGTTTAAGAAGGACATCGAGACACTTGAACGTGTCCAGAGAAGGGCAACAAGGCTGGTGAGAGGCCTTGAGCACAAGCCCGATGAGGAGAGGCTGAGGGAGCTGGGGCTGTTTAGCCTGGAGAAGAGGAGGCTCAGGGGAGACCTCATTGCTCTCTACAACTACCTGAAGGGTGGTTGTAGCCAGGAAGGGGTTGGCCTCTTCTCCCTAGCAACCAGCACCAGAACAAGGGGACACAGTCTCAAGCTGCACCAGGGGAAGTTTAGGCTGGAGGTGAGGAGAAAGTTCTTCACCAAGAGAGTGATTCGTCATTGGAATGGGCTGCCCGGGGAGGTGGTTGAGTCTCCGTCCCTGGAGGCGTTCAGGAGGGGACTGGATGTGGCACTTGGTGCCATGGTCTAGTTGTGAGGTTATGGTTACAGGTTGGACTCGATGATCTTCAAGGTCTCTTCCAACCTTGGTAATTCTATTCTATTCTATTCTATTCTATTCTATTCTATTCTATTCTATTCTATTCTATTCTATTCTATTCTATTCTATTCTACCCAAATGCCCAACTCTGCTACACAGATGTGTTCAGGATGTTGCTGGTTCTGGGGGTAGGAAGTGCAGTTATCTTAGTTCAAGCCTCACAAGTGTTGGTTGTTGTACAGTTGCTTTCCTCATGACAGGGAGTTTGGAAACCTGTACATAACTTAGTATTCAGTATTTCTGTGTGGCTTTGATTTTGTTACAATTTTGTTCTTAGTTAATTTTTCTTTTGGGCCTGATTGTTTGTTTGGTGGTGGTCTAATCTCTCCATTTGTTACTGAAATGTTATTAATTTTTTTTTAGTCTGAACTTTGAAGCCTGTATTGGTTCACCATAATTTTCTTAGTACTGCTTTTGACATGCAGAACCTAGTGAGAGTAAATAAAATAGAAATGTAGAGCTTCAGTAAACACTATTCATTTGTGACCTTTCTGCACAAAGGCTGTCTGCTACAGAAGCCCTGCTAAAGACTTCTAGATGCCTAAAACATTTCCTCTGTGTTGGTACTACAAGAGGTCAAGGAACTCCTTTTAGTCTGCACTGAGACTTACTTTGTAGTGGCATTTCAAAAAGGCTATCAATGTTGCCCTGTACTACGTACACTTTATAATCACTAACTTTGGGTGTTTTCAGGGTAAATGATTCTGTAACATAAGCAAAAAATCAAGTTTGGTCTTTAAACCAAAGCATAACAGAGCAAATGGAAAGTTTACATGTTATTTAAAGAAAGATATTTAGACTGAAGAACAGAACCAAATTTCTGAAGTAGGTTGATTTTTCCTATTGAAGGGAATGTTTGTGGGTTTTTTTAAATCAAATTGCACATAAGAAGGCAAATATCAAGGTTTTATTTTAAGTTCCTACAAGTAGTTGACCCTTCATTGTTTCTTAAAAGAAATTATAGTAGAAAATACATATAATACTGAAAAGCAATCAAATTTATTAGATTTCTTAGAATTAGATATTATTGGGAAAATAACCATTTCATGTTTGTATGAACATGTAAATACGAAACACCAAGTAGCTGTAGGCACATTCTTCTGAAGAGACTTTGAAACGTTGAAAGTATAATTGTCAAGTAGCCTGGTTGAAAATTTTAAGAGTACCCATGGAGTCAGAGTACTATTTCATTGCATGATGTCTGTGAATCATGAAATAAATCTTACTCATAAACATATGCACACAGCACTGTAAGGCACTGAGCACTTTGTCTCTGAGACAAATATATGCTTACCTTAAAAGCAAATCAGGTGTGTAAGTGCTTTGCTGGATCAAGGCCAGCACCTTACAAGACTGACCTTTGAGACTTGAGATCCCTCTCTCTGTCTCCTGGTGTGAAGATGACCTTGCTTACAGCAGAGTTGCATGGTGCCATGAAGCAATGGTTCTTCAGAAAAGCCCACCAGTCTGGTACTGTTTGAAGATTAGAACACTTTGTGTTTGTCTTTCTGCAGGATACAGTGGAGTGTTTGTGATGTACACAAAGTATTGTTCAGCAGTTTACTTTGGAGTACAGCTTTCCACATTATCCATTGTCCTTGCTTTTAAGCAGTTTATGTAGGTTACATATAAGGAAAAAACCCTATTTCATTAGCACATAAAAAATTATAGGAAACTTGCACCTTAAGCATGTTTCAGGACAAATTAGGAAACCTAAGAGGACAGGTTCCATACGAGGTCCTTTTGCTAAGGAAATATATTTGTGGTTTTACTTTACTTTGAGACATAGATTGTACAGATATACAATGAATTTGTTCAGTTCAGTCACATACATCAGGCAATTCAGGATTCCATTTTTCGAGTTTATATTTGCAAAACATTCCAGATTTTATGAGAACACCAGCCACTGTCGTTTGAACAACAGGTCTCACCATAGCTTGGAGAGACAGGAAGAAGTGTTCCAGCTTTCACATACTACTGCATGTTGTTTTCATGGCCTTCATTGTATACATCATCATTTGTAAAACACACAAATTGGAAAAAACATGTCAAAAAAAGGCTCAGATTGTCTTGAAACACTGTCTAGAGGAATAGAATTTAACTCACCTTTTCCAGATATTGTGATTTTGTATTTGGACACTAGGGTTTTTTTATACATATAGTTCTATTGGTGTACGCAGCACAGTGAGTCATATTAAATAGAGCTTATTATACAAAACCACAGTAAAGATAACTCAAGGCAACAGGAAAATCTCACTGTGCATTGTGTCTAATTGTTATTTATTGGCATGGGGTCCACAGCAGGCCCTACAGTTTTAAGAATTGTCTTCAGAAAAATATTGTCTTTTAAGTTTCACAAATCACATTTTCGGCTCTACGTAGTGAAGAACGCAGAGCTTCAGATGATACTGGAAGACTTGACAGTATATTATGCCAGGGAGTGACAATTAAAAAAAAAAAAAAAGAAAAGAAAAAGGCAAAAAAACCCCACCACACAACAAAAACCCAGTTGCAAGTGTAAGTTTAAAAATGTAACTAAAAGCCTTCATCAAAGTTTAAAGAGCTTCTTGCGCTTTTAGCGTTTGCTTATTCTGATTTATTGACAATGACACACCTAGCAACAGTCATTCCTGTTGAAGCAGTGAAGTAATGGACTTCAGGAGAAAAGGGGAAAAACAAGTAGGTGCTGCACACAGGAGAGAGGCCGCTGATTACAGACCACTAATTTGTTATGCACTCTGGCAAATCAGCAGTGATTCATATGACAAATAAGGAGAAAAATTAACAGCTGTCATGTTGTGATGTGTTAATTTCCTGACAGTCTCTGCACTGAAGCCAATTACTGATTTAAGGGCAGGGAGAGAGAGCCCTGTTCAAGCTTCTAATTAGGCTTCTTCAAGACTAAAAGGATAAAAGCAAAAATAAGAGCAAGAGAATGAAGCAGGTAGCCACAGCTTCATAAAGCATACATGCTTTCAAATCCTCAATCAAATAGCTTTAAGCTTAAGTGTGTTTAAGATAAGAATTTAGAAACATTTATTCACTTTTATCCATGACCCTATGCTTTAGTCTTTTGTGTAGTAATTGGGAGCTACAGCAAGCCCATGGGTCCACGTTGCCCTCCTTCTGCAGTTGTCCAGATTCCTGGCTGTAATCTGTTACTAATACCTTTGTTTAGCAATGTCAACACCTATTCATCAGTATGCTTTAGACACAACCAGTAAAGAGACATCAACAAGTTTCCTGATTCTTTTGACCCTAAAAAGGGCCCTTGTAACTGAAGGGAGACATAATTGCTGTTTAAGGGTTTAGCTCTGACTTCTACCTTTAAGTAAGTAGTCCTTATTCTCATGAGAGGGCCAAGTGAGGCTATACGAACAATAAGCTCCTGGCCACATATGTAGGGAGCTGAGCTATTTCCATAAGCTACTGTATGCCTTCCTTTTGAAGCTAATTGGATATGAGAGCAATTAGTATCTAGCACAATGGAGTCCAATGCGAGGGAGGACCTGGGAAGAAATAGTTGTGTTGAGGAAATACTGAGGTAGCAGGTGATTCATGCTATGGTTACCAAATGGTTTTGAAAGAAGCCTGACTCAGCCATACAATGCACAGTACATTCCTTAACTGTCCCTAAAACAGGAAGATAAACTGGGTGTGTAGGATCAAGCATTCCAGTAAAGGAGCTGAATTTGTAAGAAATATTCTATTTTCTTAATGTAACAGTTTAAAATCAAGTTTCCTGTCAACCCAGAATTTAAATCTACAGTATAAAATTATCAGCTGAGTGTAAAGAGCTTCTGCCTCTTTTTTGGCATTTACTCAAAAGTGACGTGTGATATAAAAATCAGAAATTAGTCACTAAAAAGGAAGCATGGATTTACTCCAAAAGGAAAGAGCAATTTCATCCACACAATATTTCTTGTTTCTTGTTTCTTTTTGTTTCTTTTGGTTTTTTTTTTTTTTTTTTAATTCAGGTGGTCATGGAGAGGGACTTTTACAGGTTGCTACCAATGTTTTTCAGAACTCTCACTTCCTAAAAGGCAGCTACAGCAAACATTTGGAAAAATTCACCTGAGTTTTAAAATGAGCAGCCATCTCTTATTCCTGGATTATAGCTCCCTTCCTTTGGGCTGGAAATACAGCTCTGTATTGATTCATGAATGAATAGAAAATATGCAGAAATCTGGAGCAGTAGCAAAAACATATCTACCCAAATATGACGTGAAAGAAATGCATCTAGCCAAAAAAGGCTTCTTGCCCCTTCTGCTGTACATGAAGGCCCTAGGTTAGCCAACAGAGATCTTTAGTTTAATTATATGCTTAACTTCAAGTAAAGCACATGGTCAGATATGTTTGGTCTGTCCTTAAAAGCAAGTGCTTGGGTTTGGTTTTGCATAATCTCTGCTGAAAGCTTGTTACAGCAAACCAGTTGCATAGTTGGAGACTGGAAGTTGCTGTATTAACATGTCTGATATTGCTGTTCCCTTCATGTCCTCACTCTTCTTCACTACCTAAGCTTTCTTTCCCTCTGTTGCAGGCAAAGGAAAGATTTGCTTATATTACAGGATGCAGAGCAATGTGGATGAATTGTAAGCTGGGTCTGGGATAATGTGAGTATTCTAAACTCTTCACTGGGACAGATGTTTCTAGTAGCCATCCAGAATCTCTGCTTGCTATATGCACTGTGCTTCAGTCACTGCTGTAGATAAAAAGTAACAAAGTTCTGATGAGAAGATAGAATCAATTGGAGAACCAAGTAGTGGTGGAGAAAATGAATTTGTGTGTGCCCTAAATTCAATGCTACCAAATATAAATACATGTAAAGTCAATGTGGTAATTAGGTGACAGTGGAACAGTACATAAGAGAATGTCTTTAGTGGGGGAATCATCTCACAGTAATTTTAAATCTGCTGACTGCAATTCGTCCTTACTTTTATTATGCAACTGTAGTTAATAATAATTTCTGTGGTCTCTGAGCAATTATGAGATAAATTTTGTGCCTTTTTTTTTTGGCTTTGAGGAATTTAGAAATCTAAATTAATGTCATTAGTTCTCAACCTGCTAAAAGTTTGTACCGTAACAGGAAAGATGTTTATTTTAAAGCTATTATTAATTTTAGTATATTTCATTACAAGTGATAGTAGATATGCTATTGTAAGAGACAGTAAGACCTTTCTGACATTGATTTTACTTGCAACTTCATCCGTATACTTGATGGGATGGATAAAAGTAATTCAGTCTCTAGGCTTGCTCAGTCCTGATCTACTATCAATTCAATTGAAATATGTCTACATTGAGTGTATTATCTTTATCAGAAGGATAACTAAGTGAATTAAGCACATGCAATACTTATCTTATCACTGTCTAAGCTAACTTATACTTTATTGATTTATAGTGCCCTTCATAAGCATAAAGGTGTTCTGCACTATTTTATGCACATGGACTGCTTAAAGCACCTTTGAAATGCAGCCACTTCTGTCATTAATTTCTTTCATACTTGATTGTGCCCATAGTCAACTGCTAGCTCAAAGCAGAGTCTTAAAAACCCTTTTCAAGATTTCTTATTACAGTCTGTGCTAATTATAAAAGGCTGAATCCTGGAGTCCTTACCAATTGCTTGACTTTGGGAGCTCTGAAAATCTATGCATAAGCATGTTGAGTGTTGCTATTTCTGACTCCTGCTCCATGCCTCCATCTCTGTAACATATTGGTTAGTTCCTCGCTAAATTATATTAGACTGCAAAGGGGAAGTGGTGAAGTGGGAGGAAGGAGACATATATGATCTCCTGCAGGATCTACATGGATGCAGTGGGGGTAGGATTCTTGCATCATTGTCCCAATTTCTTCTATAAAAGCAAGGGACAATCTGACTCTTGGGGCATATTTAGTCATCATCCCGGGAAATCTGTCACTGAAGTCAGTGGGTGTTTTGCCTGAGTAAGTAGTAAGTAAAGACTGAAGGCTTTGGCCTAACATTTATAACAAATATGGCCTTCCCAAATGCATTAATTCCTGTTTTAAAATTATATTGTCCATATCTCTTTTTACTGTCCCTGACCCCTTTTGCACACTGTCACCATTAACATTCCCAGTCACAGATATCAGGAAATGTGTTCTATCATCAGTAATACTTTCTACCTGACTCATATTCATAGCCCACTCCAAGGTACTGGGATGAAGAGCATGGCCATGGGCTACTAAACATTGGATTTATAAAATGTGAAGAAAGAAATATGCTGCACTTAAAAGTATCAGAGCACATTTTGCGGTGTGCTTGATCTCCTACATGCAGTCTCATGCCACAGTCTGCATTAAAAGCAATTAATAATACCAACTCCTATGTGAGGAGCACTAGTGGATTTTACCTATTCTATACATTTTACTTTTCATGTGATGATGAATAAATTAATCTCATTAATATTTAATTAACTTTAAGTTGAAAGGTGACATCTAACTTAGCCAATTTACTGTTCTGCAGCTGGTTTAACTTTGGATCATGTGATTTTAATTCTTTCTGTATGACCAGGTGACTAAAGGGGGGGGGGGGAGGGAAAAAAAAAAGGAAATGCACAGATTAATTTCATTCTTTAACCTTCCTAATGCATCTGCTTGCTTGCATCGAGTCGCAGACAGCAGATCATCACATGATTTATAGTAGTGACCGCTGCCTGCATCTCTCAGGCTAATGACACATACACTAAAGTCATTGATTTGTATGAATAGCCTCCGCTCTTCATTTATCACAATTTAATGTAAGAGTTTGCAATGCAGAAAAAAATTTCACATGGGAAGCATGGCCCCACAGGCCTGACCGCTAAGCAGTTATGAATCATTTGCTGCCTTTTAATATATAGACTCTTCTATTCCTGAAAATGCCCTATAAGGTCGTATTTCTCTACAGAACACCACCACAATTAAAACCCCAAAGTAGATGTTTTAAGATAAAGTACATATGAAGCTTGACCAAGTTAAACCTATTTTTACTGTTTTTTCTCCCTTTCTCTTTTTTAATATACCATAAAGAGCCAAGACTTGTATTGATATAAGCAGAACAAATCATTTAACCTTTGAAGAGTTGTACCTGGTTTTGTTAGTCCAAATCTGGCCTATAAAGTTGATTGATCTGCCTTTGTAGTACACAGAGCTCCAATAAGAATCCCGACATAAAATCAGAGAAATGCTATGAGCATGTGGGATTTTGCAAATTGCTTTTTCCTCAAGATTAAAAATAAAAAAAAAAAAAAAGTTCAACTCAGAATTAATGCTTCTGCACACATATTGCTTAGAACAACTCAGAATGGCTTTAATTAATACTTATTTATTTTGTTTTAGATAAGCCCGTACACTGGGGGCTTGTCTTTTAACAGAAACTGAATATTTGTGTTAATCCTGGCTTCTACATTGTTTCACACAATAATTTTTAAAGGATGTGGCAGGTCAAATGCAGATGAAAAAAAAAATAAATCTTCATCTCTGATATTACAAGGGAATGTAAATCACTGTATTAATATAAATATCATCCCTCTCATTTGTTGCAAATGATAAGCAAGAATAAGGACATAGTCATTCCTATAGAAGGGTTCATGAAGGAAAAGTGAAGAAAAGATGCTAATTTCTGATATATTTATTGTAGAGTGAAATATAACTAAAAAAATATAAATTGGTTTTCATTATCTTAGATAAGAGGAAAGATAATTTTAATAATAAAGCACATTACTTGAAACTTAGAAAAGAAAGTCTGGGGTTCTTTTTTTTTAATCTTACATGATCTGTCTCACATTGTATAAATATAATCAGTGTTATCAATAAAAGATTATATATCTTCCTGAGGACAACTCTTTCCACAGAAATTAAGGGTCCACCTCTTGGGTTTTGTGTTTTATTTTGTTTTTCCTTTTAAATATATGATTAAAAGCCTCACATCGTTGTTTGGGGGTTCTTAATTATATATTCTACTTGCCATTACTTGAAGTGCGAATTAAAGAATCAGTACCTTGCCGGAGTCAGAGTTTAGCCAACATGTTTTTCTCAGGTGAAAAATCACTAAATGCAGGGAAAATACAACACAGTATGACAACACGAGGGAAACATGTACCACACACTTTAAACTTTCCCATAGATTTATTTCATTAATGTTAAATTCTCAAGTGTTTGGCAATGTATTTATTTGTGCAGAAGAAGCGCGATAAAGTTTCTACCGTACCAGCCACAGACACTGGCAAGTGATTTCCACGCAAAGAAATAACACTTTGTGGGCAGATGCATTTCAAAGACAGCAAACTCTGCATTTTCTGAACTTTAATTTGCTTGGCAGGGGCCATGTGTTACACTAGCAATATATAAGAGAAAAAAGATTTGTAATGATCACTTTGAAAAGTTTTGCATTTTATCTTTAGATAAAGATCAGAAATTTGGGGGGGGGGAGTGTTTGTAAAGCTTATGGTTGAACCAATTCCCAACAAAGCATGGGGTGAAATACAGAAAGAAATAAAGTAACCATGGATTTAAAAGAACTTGGACTATTGATAAAGCAGATAAACATAATGACAATGAGTCACATTTCCTGAACTGTAGGACTTTTAAAGCTTACATTCAGTGTTTTTTCACGTTTAAACCAGATGATTTTTTTCAGAGTAATCAATATTTTGCACAGACTATTTAGCTGCTGCACATATAATGTGTTAAATTATTTCCATATGTAGTTCATACACATATTCATAGCAGACTGAATATTACCCTAGAAAACTATAGAAGATTTCATTTTATTGCAGTGTTAGGAAGCACCAACAGATGCACCAACAGGTATGCATGCTTTATATACCTGTTTATTCTGTCATTCGCCAGGAGCATAAATATACAGTACATTAGTAGCTGCCACATCGCATGGTGTACCTATAACCTCCTGGCAAACATTTTAAAGTCCCTGAAAAATAGAAATAACTTAGCTCAACCTGCAGCATCTTATTTACATGTGTAAATATAGAAGTAAAACCTTGTTCTCCTACTGAAAAGAGAACGGACTTTAAATTGAACTGACTGAAGGTCTGCATCAAAATATAACTGTAAAAATTAGGATATGGTTTGATATTTGTTTGTACATGAGTTTGATATGAGACACCTGCATAACTTCTGAACTACATTTGTAAAATGCAGTGTGGAAATAGGATAAGCCTTCTATATGTTTTCAATATTGTGTCTTTTTATCTGTATGGGGAGGTGCCTAGCACATTTCTCAGGCTTCTGACAAATAATAATAATGATATAATGTAGAGTTCTGGGACTTGGGAGATCCAGGCAGGCAGCCTGATCTTATTATTAAAGAAACCAGTGACAAAATTCCCTGTTGACTTCTGTGGAGCAGTGTTTGCATTTGAAGTTAAATTTGGGTGGATGTTTTGTTTAATGGAAGGTTTTAGTATTTCAAAATGCACTTGTGTAATTAATAAGTCACTAATTTTTTTTTACTATTTATTTATTTTTAATATAATTATAGGTATCATATGCACATTCTTTGTACTTTGAGACTTTGGACCTCTGAGGCAGCCTCTGTAAACGTAGAATTCCAGCTCTCCAAAATATGTTCTCCAGGGCAGCCTGCTGTGTAGCAGTATCAAAAGAGATAGAGCCAAGGCTCTGTGGCTCTGCCAGCTTTATTGCAGCCTGGCAGCAAGGCTGTCTGGGAATTGGGTGAACAAATTTCAAGGTGGCCAGTTAGCTAGAGGAGTGTCACAAATGATTAAGCTGTAAAAGTAATTTTAAATTTCATTAACGGTCTGAAATCCAGATTCCAGGTTGCATCGGATCTGTGCTTGCCATTACTTAAGGGTGGGGCTGTAGAAAGTAGTTGTGGATAAAAGGTAAACTGAAAGTTTGGGGAAGACATTCAGCAATTGCCCCAGGCAGGCCTCCTTTCAGCCTAGTCACCTGTAGCTGGTGCTTGAGAGTTAGGTGAAGAGTTTTCTTCCATAGCCTTTTCAGAGGGAAAAACTGCCCCAACTTGATTGACATTTGTCATAGAATCATAGAATGATTTGGGTTGGAAAAGCCCTTTAAGATCATTGAGTATGGCTGCCTTTAAGCTATAGTGTGGCTTAATGCAGCTGCTACACATATAAGAATGCAAGATTTATTTTATTTGTGGTATGTATAGTGGAGCAAGTACAAGAGAAAAGTCTGCAAGAGAAGGTTTATTTTAGTTACCACTGATACAATATTAATTCAACCTACTTGATTAAAACAAGATAGTGTTGTAGCATTCCCATGAAGTATGACATGCTTCACTTCCTAATCTGAACTGTAGTCCAGTCTTGTCAGCCTTCACTTTGGAGGTGTCTGGAGTTCATAATAGTTTTGTGATTTGAGATTATGCATAAACCTCCCCTGGTGCAGCTTGAGACTGTGTCCTCTTGTTCTGGTGCTGGTTGCCTGGGAGAATTCCAATGAGAAGAACTTCTTCCAACATCCAGCCTACCTGGCTACAACCTCCTCTTCAGGTAGTTGTAGACAGCAATAACCTGGTCTCCCCTGAGCCTTCTCTTTTCCAGGCTAAGCAACTCCAGCTCCCTCAGCCTCTCCTGATTTGGCTTGTGCTCCAAACCCCTCCCCAGCTTTGTTGCCTTTTTCTGGACACATTCCAGCAACTCAACATCTTTCCTAAACTGAGGGCCCCAGAACTGGACAGAACTTCTTTCTTAAGAAAGAAGGGAGTAAAAGACATTAAAAAAAAAAATCATAATGTCTTCTTTAATTTGAATTCCTTGGGGTCTGGATGAAAAAAAGAAAAGAAGGCAGTAATATATCCCTTAATCTTTCAAGTCACAAAATGTTCTAGCCTATATAAACATGTCCTTTGAGTTCAGGTTCATGATGTTCTGAAAGTATTTTCAGACCTAAAATGTAGTTGTTAGACACAGCCATTACCAGTCATGAGGATCATAAGCATGTTAAGTATGGACCACTTGGAATATTCTGGGGCTCTTATGACCTTGGTATCTGAGCATTGTGCAACAAGAGGAGACTCAGGGGTGCCCTTATTGCTCTCTACAACTACCTGAAGGGAGGTTGTAGACAGGAGGGGGATGGTCTCTTCTCCCAGGCAGCCAGCACCAGAACAAGAGGACACAGTCTCAGGCTGCACCAGGGGAGGTTTAGGCTGGATGTTAGGAAGAAATTCTATACAGAGAGATTGCCCATTGGAATGGGCTGCCTGGAGTGATGGTGGAGTCACCATCATTGGTGGTGTTCAGGGGAGACTTGATGGGGTGCTTGGTGCCATGGTTTAGTTGTTTAGGTGGGTTGGATTGGTTGATAGGTTGGACGCGATACAATACAATACAATACAATACACCAGGTTGGAAGAGACCTTCAAGATCATCGCGTCCAACCCATCAAACAATCCAACCCACCCAACAACTAGACCATACGGCCAAGCACCCTATCAAGTCTTCTCCTGAACACCTCCAGTGAAGGTGACTCCACCACCTCCATGGGCAGCCGATTCCAATGGCCAATCACTCTCTCTGTGTAGAACTTCTTCCTAACATCCAGCCTAAACCTGCCCTGGCGCAGCCTGAGACTGTGTCCTCTTGTTCTGGTGCTGGCTGCCTGGGAGAAGAGGCCAACCTCTGCCTGGCTACAACCTCCCTTCAGGTAGTTGTAGAGAGCAATAAGGTCACCCCTGAGTCTCCTCTTCTCCAGGCTAAGCAACCCCAGCTCCCTCAGCCTTTCCTCATAGGGCTTGTGTTCCAATCATAGGGCTTGTGTTCCAAAAATGATGATCTTGAAGGTCTTTTCCAACATGTTCTATTCTATTCTATTCTATTCTATTCTATTCTATTCTATTCTATTCTAATTATAAATTTATTGTAATATCCCATTTAAAATATTTAATAAAAATCTACACAAAGCACATTGTTTAGCCAGGAGATTGGAATATTTTCCTTTTCATCACTTACATTCTCTTGGGTGTATCTGTCTCAACTATCTCTCCTGAGAATGAACACCAGAGGGTTTTGATTTGTGTTAATTATTTGAGACTTTCAGAAACCTCTATTGTTTACTTGGTAAATGTGTATTTTCCTAAGATTATAACAATTTTGGTGCTTTTTTTCTCCTTGATTTTGTGTTTTTCTTAACATTTTAATTATTCCTGCATAGGTGCTTATTATTTTGTGCCTGGGTGCCATTGATTACCTAAAGCAAATTTTCTGGGAAAAAAAAAAGGCTTTTGTTGGTTTGTTGGGGTTTTTTTGTTTTGGTTTTTTAATTTACTTTAGCTCAGATTCAGAGAGGCACTCATCCATTTAGCTGTTTTCAAGCACATGAGCATATTCGGCCAGCTGGATTAGCCACATGCCCATGGGCAGGTCTGCCATGCTCATGCCATCTCTGCTTCAGTCTTGTACTAGGGTGGTTATGCAGCTTCCAAACTGCTTCTGGCTTGTTTCCAGCTGTGTGGCTCCACACGCGAGCACAGCTGGGATGCAGCTGTCTGCACCTGACTACCTAGGCATGCCCTAAGGCACATCTGCACTTGTGCAGCTTTCACTACTGTTTCAGCTCCTAAAACTTTTCTGAGATTTAGCAGAATATTGATCCTGGCCCATCTAAATGAATACTTGTCAGAATGTCAAAAGTAGGCTGTGGCGTGCCTTGACTGCCCTTCAAGGTTGCCTGAGTGACAGGACTTCTGACAGAACGATGGAAGACAATTAAGGAATCCCAGCAAGATGCTAAAAATGAACTCTGTCCTGATTTCATTTTGGGTTCTGTAGAACACCTTGCAACCATATGTTGCAGTAAATAGAAGTGCTCCTTACCCAAGTCCAGAGCAAAGAAGGTGATGCCATTAGTAATACAACCCTTGTTCATTTTATTTATTTTCTAAACTCTACTCCTACAGTTTGCAGGATAACCTTTTGCAATATGACTTAAGGATAAACTGATATTTTCCCTTTTTGAGGTCTGCTGCATTGCAGCTGCAATCTCTTTTGGCAGGTTCTATTGGTTGTACAGACCTTGCTGCATAGTCTTGAATATCCTGTTTTGATGTGCAGTTTACTAGATATTTATATTGGTTCACTTCTTTTATGGAACATGCTTTGGGGTGGCCCAAAATATTTTCCATCTTGCTAGAAAATAGGCGTTTGTGAATTTTAGACATATACTTGTAGAATTTAGCCTGGAGAAGAGGAGGCTCAGGGGAGACCTTATTGCTGTCTACAACTACCTGAAGGGTGGTTGTAGCCATGAGGGGATTGGTCTCTTCTCCCAGATAACCAGCATCAGAACAAGAGGACACAGTGTCAAGCTGCACCAGGGGAGGTTTAGACTCGAGGTGAGGAGGAAGTTCTTCACAGAGAGAGTTGTTAGCCATTGGAATGGGCTTCCCAGGGAGGTGGTGGAGTCGCCGTCCCCTGAAGGTGTTCAAGAGGGGATTGGAGGTGGTGCTTGGTGCCATGGTCTAGCAGGCATGAGGTCTTGGGTGACAGGTTGGACTTGATGATCTTTGAGGTCTTTTCCAACTTTGTTGATTCTATGATTCTATGAATTTCTACACGGAGATTGATTCTCTAAACAGATTAACCACACAAGTAATAGAATACTAAGTGTAACTGTGTAACTGGTCCTTAACAAAATTCTTTGAGAATTCCTCTGTTGAGCAGCTCCTAGATGGCTAAAACATGTCTGATCTAGCTTTTCTGCCTACTATTTTGCAAGTCACAGAGGGTTTTTACTGTATGAACTGCAAAAATTCTCGTTCTACCTCTCTAAACAAGTTGGGTCAGCACAGTGGCCCATTAAGGTGCTGCAAAGTGCTCACCATCTTACACCAAGATAATGGGTACCACTGGCTGAGTAATGCAGCGTGTGTGTGCTGCATTATCTCTATTCCATTATGTTTATGCAGAATCCTCCAGCTAGTGGCACAGATCATGTAAAGAATCATTGGAATGATATGGACACCTAAGGAGGAGACCTAAATCATTCAAGCATGGTCCAGAGGACCAGAAAGCATCCTTAGAATCCTTATTCATCAAGGGAACTTGGCTTTTAAAGGGAAAGTTGCTAAATCAAACGTTCAGCAGTTAAAAGACAAAAAGCAATGTGAATTTACATATTGTAAACAGTATCAGGTCTTAAAAATTACTTTCCAATTATGAAGCTGACTGAAAAATGAAAAAATTCTTAAAACAGACTGTATGAACTACAGCAGTCACTTTCATAATGTTGCACAGTTAGAAGCTAAATTCATGCATTGTAGCCTGGAGATATTCAAGGTGAGGCTAACAGTGCTCTGGGCAACCTGATCCAGCTGAGGATGTCTCTTATGACTGCAGTGGGGTTTGGACTAGGTGACCTTTGGAAGTTCCTTCTAACCCAGACCATTCTGTGATTCTATGGTTCTATGAAAGCTGCATAAGCCATGCTTGTTTTTGCTACTGTTTAACTCTTTCTGAATTTACTTAGACATCCAATTCCTACAGGTTTTTTAATATTAGTTGTTGTTGTTCAGCGTGTAACTCATTTTTCTCTAACCCACAGCTGTGTGAAGAAATAGGTTCCTGAGAATACTCAGGATAAATAATCTTTATAGGGACAGTCTCTCCATAGACAGTCATATTTTGTCTCAAAACCAGTATAGAACTCTCTTAAGGAATCATATCATTCCTTTCTTTACTTGTTCAATATACTATACAAATATTATTATCTGTGGCAGATGATGTTACTGAAATAGATAGATTTGTCCTTTTTGCTCTTCTGTATATACCTAGAAAAGTGAAAGCCACCACAGAGCTTTCTTCTTAATGTTTAGCTGCATCAGAGACCTATTTGTATTAAAAATGTTGAATCTGTACACTACTTTGCAAATTATAAAGGGAAGCCAAATACAATATGTATTTTCACAACTACTTTTATAAATAGTCTCCAAGTTCAATTCACAGTTATGATTATTATCATCATAGAGTTGAATAATCCGTGTCTGGAAAAAACACATTTGGAAGTATCAGCAAATTTTCAGATTTTAGCAGGCTATAGTGTTTGCCCAAGAAAGCATTTGTGCATGAATTTGTATTAACTACTCGTTGCTTTGAGTCTTAAAAGCTAGCACATGAGAAACTAGAAAACAGAAAAAAAACCTTCACAAAGCTTAGGGAGTGGCATGTTTCTTTGGCAGCAGTGACCACCCAGTCAGTCCCATCTTGGACTGTTGTGCCTTGCCCCTTTGCTTTCCCCTGGTATTTGGTCAGAAGAACTGCTCAGCTGAAATGCCTGCCCTCTCTTTTCCTCTCCCAGCTTGTATCTACCAAGCTTCCCTTCACTGTTTCCTTCCTGCTACAATTTTTCTTAGTTTTGTCTTTAACACTTCACTGTCTCTTCAGGCAGATCAGCTCCCTGATTTTACTCACTATTTAGCTACGCCAATGCAATCGGCTTTGGAGGGTGAATGAGCAGCCTGAAATTGAAGGCAGACAGGCATTTGAGGCAGGCTGCTCCCTAGTATGAAACCACAGACATAGATGACTCAATGGACTACATGAATAGAGAATTCCTCTAATGAATAATTTGTGAAAAATAATATGCCAAGATTTTTTCTCCCAAGTGAAACCACAAATGTGACTATGTAACAGACTTTGGGACCTCTTCATAAACTACCTATGAAAACAAAAAATAGTTGAATTATCACACTGTGAATTATTCACAACGAGTTACTTGAGTAATCTGAGTGGTTCTGTTGACATGCCAGAGGACCTGGACAAGCTGGACAGGTGGTCCCAGGTGAACCTCATGAGGTACAACAAGAACAAGTGCAGGGTCCTGCACCTGGGTAGAAACAATCCTCATTATCAACACAGACTGGGGGATGAGGTGATAGAAAACAGACAAGTGGAAAAGGACTTGGGGGTGCTGATGGACGAGAAGCTAGACATGAATAGACAGAATGCACTGGCAGCCCAGAAGGCAAATCACATCCTAGGCTGCATCCAAAGAAGCATGGACAGCAGATTGAAAGAGATGATTCTGCCACTTTGCTCTTGTGAGTACCCTCACCCAGGGTACAGCATCCAGATCTGGAGCCCTCAGTATAGCAAGGCCATGGACCTGATGGAGTGGGTCCAGAGGAGTGCCACAAAAATGATCAGGACTGGAACACCTCTGCTATGAAGACAGGCTGAGGGAGCTGGGATTGTTCAGCTTGGAGAAGAGAAGGTTCTGGGGAAGCCTAATATTGACCTTCCAGTACCTGAAGGGGGCCTACAAGAAGGGCACAGAGAAACTGTTTGCAAAGGCCTTTAGTGATAGGACAAGGGGCAATGGCTTCAAAATAGTCTATTGCAGTACTAAAAGCATTTACTGTGTTAGTAGTTGGGCAAGTGTTACAGGAACAATCAAAATCAACATTGTGAAATATCATCAGCTGTTCTTATAGCAGCTGCTTGAGATATTGCCTAAAGGTTTGGAGTTCCAGTGAGCCTGGAAATAATGGAAAGTAAGAGAGGACTGAAAACACAAGCCAAATCAAAACAAGAAAAGAGAGGCAAAATATGTTCTGATATCTGGTGCATAGAACTGGAAGATTTGATTGACACTTGGTCTGTTGATTTCTCAGAAAACTCAGTGAGGACAGATATAGCAAAGATGCATCTAAAAAAGGGTTATATTATTCTTTCATAAAGTATGAACACTGCCACAAAATCAAAATCTATCAGCCACAGCCACTTTCTCTAGACAGTTTGGGAGTATCATCTGAGCTACAGCTTGTTTTGCTGTAGATTTTACAACTCAGCAAGATGTGGTTTTATAAATACAATGATTTGTTGGTTGCTTTTTCATCATACTAGTTTCTCCTCTGTAGTCTTATGCATGACTATAGAATGTGTCTCTAGTCTCTGCCAATAATCCATTCACTGATTCCTTCTTGCTAAATTTTTTGCACCCACTATGTATAAATCCCCATAATGCTCAGCCTCCTCTTTCTCACTTGACCATCTCTTCAGTCCTCAGCGAGACCATGTTCATAGTGACTAACCTGGCCTCATTTCCTCCAGGAGCAGTAATGGGCCAGGACAGCTTTGTTTCCATTTCTCAGGAGCATCAGGAAGTGGTTGTCATCTTGGATAAGAATATCATGTAACAAGACATTGAAAATATTGGAAGACTGTGAGCACTCTCTCTGAGGGGAAAGAAGTCTCATCTTTCCCTTGACATTAAGTATATGATGGGGGAACAGTGGAGTAACTCCTTATATACTTCTCCCTGTTTTGTTGAGGATGCATATGAACCCACCATGTTTTGTGTTCCTGGCTTGTACTGTTCATGGTTTCTGCTATAATGATACTTGTGTTTTAATTGTCTCTCACAGAACCCTTCAGAAGGAAAACAAAGCACTCTGCTGGGTAACTGAACTGCTTTGTAGATACTAGAGCCCTGAGGAATGGTCTTAATACCATCTTCAATGGCTGTAGCATATCTTAAATTGCATTACAAAAGTTTGAGCTTAAATTTCATCACTCCCGAGGCACCTGGTCATTTGCAAAACCAGGTTGGTGTGCATCTATTATATAGATTAAAAAACTAAAAACTGACTCACTAAGTTGGAGTTCATATAATTAACTGCAAGGATATTGCTCATTTTCATGTCCTATTTTCCTTGCTTTAAATGAAGAAGCCCTTAAAGGGGTGGGGGGAAAAAAAATCAGTTCTTAACCGCTGTTCTCTTCCTGTGACACTTGCTAATGCTTGTCTCAGCTGATTAGTATTATGCTGCAATGGAAGAAAGGTTTAGATTGAAAGTTCCACCTGCTATTAGTGAGAAACTGCAAACCTGATGCCACACTTCCCTGCATTTTTTGGTATGGAGAGGAGAAGACTCTGCAATGGTGTCTGGAAGGAGGAAGAGTTATAGAAATTAAAATAAGACAGAGCAAAGGGACTACAGTGAGGTATGGTGTCTTTGTATTTTAGTCTGGTTGGCAGCCTGGAGTAGCAAGTCCCTCTGAATAGGTGTATGGTGAAACCATACTGCTGCTTCTCACTGTAGTGGGGAAAAAAAGGATAAAGTGGAAGTGGACATGGAGGTGGATGTAGTATAATAAGAGGGAGTTATGTGGGATGAGATAAGATCTAGTTCTACTTGCAGATGAGGTGGAGCAAAAGTTATATATATGGGATAAGAGCAATGTAAGCTGTAAGATTTTATAGAAATTTGAGTAAAGAAGTTAAGTTAGATGAGAGGTTAAGGGATCAAAGGTGACTGAACCAGGACATGAAGAGTGAACAACCCGCCAGAGAAGGTGAAAGTACAGCTAGGTTACATGGGAAGATAAAGAATGTCCTGGAAAGTGCGAGGTATGTAGCAGGGAGATCAAGCGTATCAGTCAGCGGTGATCTGTGTGGGGGGAAAAAAGATGGCTTTAGACTAGGGACTAGCTGAGGAACAGTGAATAGAGGAAAGACTGTCCTATAATTGGCATCCCTGGAAGGCAGGTCGGACCAGGTAGCCAGGTGTATCCTTTGGTTGAAAAGTATGAGTACAGTGTTTTTATCCCTGCTGAGGAAAAGGATGGAAGCCATACAAATATGCAGCAGAGGTTCTGGGGTGAAAGATTTCGCGTGTTGCCCGAGTAGACACGGTTCTGTGATGGGACTTCAAGGTACCAAGGAGGCAAGGAAGACCGAATTTCAGCTATAAAAGATGGCAACAGGAAGGGCTAGGCACATTTACATAACCTAACCATTCATATGCCACATCCATCCATGCAAACAATTGAATACTGTATGCAATCAGTAACTTGTAATAACATCACTTTGGGGAATGTTTTTAAGAAGCAAGCTCTCATTCTTTAATTCTTGTGTAAAGAAAATACAGTTTGGACTGGAATATTATTATTTTCCTGATATTTGCCCAACTGATTTTATATACTTAAATTGGAAGAAAAATATTTCAAGATGTTTGTTTGCAAATAGTGCTCTATTTGGTTTTTTTTTTTACTCTACAAAGCTGATATCAAAATGTTGCATAGTCTACTGTTAGTCCCCTATTCATTCTTGTTTCACAGTAGTACGTTTGATAACACAGACAAAAATTGCAGAGACTTCATTTTTCTTGTCCTGTCTTCACCATTGTCATAGATACAACTATCTTGTTGTGTCATTCTGCCTCATTCTGTGTTTTCCCACTGCATGGGTAGCAACTAGTCTCCATTGTGATTGACTGACACCTTAAAAATTTACTCTAATTATTTTCATGTCTTTAGCTATGCAACAGCACTGCGTCTGGTCATCTGCAAGACACACTATAAACTTCAATGCTCGGGCCTGGTGGATTTCTACTTCTTGTGTCAGCCCTCCCAGGTAGTGGAAGGAAATAAAATCTCCCAGACCTGTCATATCTATCACTCTTCTAGTTCAAATGTTGACAGGTCTTAGTAAAGCGCACTTTAAACAGATCTGTTCTCTGTCACTGCCATGACAGTAATACATGAATCCACCAGCACCATGATTTTAGAAACAGACAACACGAACTGTAAAAGCCTGTTAGAGCCTACTTGAATGAGTATTTTAAAGGGAATGTTTTTGTGCTAACATTTTTGAGAGTATTGCATGTCTCTGAATCTGTTTCTTTTGGATATCTTGATTTCTTATCTCGACTCTTCAAATATTCTTCATTTTTCTTCTGTCTACCTCACTCTATTTGCTGGAGTTTCACTAAAGATGCTGCCACATTGTGTCTAGATATCCAATAATGTGATCAATTGCTACGCCCCTTCCACTGCTCTGAATGCCAGAGTCACAACAGATGTCTGAAAGAAGGCAATGCCATTTATTATCTCACTGGACATTAAAAAGAGAATCTTATTTATTGTAAGAAGATGGCAGAAGTAGCCCCTGAATGTTAATACCATCCCATAAGAAAACTAGGCTAGAGATTAGCGGTGACAACACTATCTGTGAGTTGCAATTACTGATCTGACTTTGTAGCAATGCACTTGAAGCACCAGCTAAGTCAAAAAATGTGGTTTTCTGCACTCTTCTGGTCCACTGTACACTGTTCCCAATAGGCATAATATAAAATTCTGTGCTATTTTTTGACCCAGGCTTTTTGAGTATCGCTACTTCTGACTCATGAATGATCAAAGGAAATAAGTTCCTGTGTGGCTTAAGAAGAACTGTTTTGCCATTCACCGTCTCAGGGGCCGAGTGTTTAACAACACTCCAGTGATCTACCATAACAGGTTAGTAAATACTGATATTTATGTTTAACAGAGTTGACACTAAAGTTTCCTAAGTAGGGCTCATGTCTATGAATAAGTGATATTTTGTGAGTTTTCATAATTCTGTGTGAATTGTTTCTAGTGTTGCTGAGGTCTTGTTACCTGTAATAGTACGTGTTTGGTATGAATATACTAATGGTCAGGTTTCACTTTCTCACTTTACTGAAGAAGTTGCTTTAATTTTGAGCTTTAGAAGCACAGTGCTTCAGATACAGGGACTGTTTTACTCTGTGGATTATACATCCGTAGGACTACTGCTTTGAAAAAGAGTTTTGCATTTGTCTAAAAGTTCAAAGGGTGCTTTAAATTTCTGTCTATTCCATTTTGAAGCTTTCAGAGGGCTTGTTGTTTGTTTTTGGTTTTTTTTTTCATATGACTGACTGTCTAGGCACTGAGTTTGAAAATCACCTTGGTCACAGCAAGAAACGGGCTAATGTCTGTACAGAATTATTTAACATTATGAAGTTATTTGTAATAGCATTACCATTGTTATGAAAATGTTACTGTTGCTTCTAAATATTTATTGCACTGCAAGTTCTGTGCAGTGGTAGGCACATTTCTCTCTTCATGTGTAATGCTGACTTTTCACAAACAAGATTAAAAATGGTATAGTGGCATTTCTTTGCCACTTTCTCCAAATTACCTTAAAATTTAAGTGTGTGGACTATAAGCACCAAAAGAGTATTGGTAATATGTAAGCTTCTAGTGGGTAAGCAAATCTGCCTGGTTTGTTATGTCCAGGTGCATTCTGCTTACAAGATGAAGGCATAAGTCAATTTTCAGTTCCTTTGATACAGTAATGTCTCCCTAATGGAACTATGGAACAGCATTAGACCAGTTTCTCAACACCTCCCAGAAAGCTGTACAAAATATCGTTTCTCACGATAGCTTCCTCTGCTTTTCAATATCGTCTCTTTTTCAGTAGTAATAGTAGCCTATATGCAGTGTTTTCACCCCTTTACAGCCTGATAATGAGTGAATGTTCATGTGGTCTGTTACACAACACTAAGCTCTTATTTCACTGTCTGCAGTTATGTTCAGTAAGTACAATATGAACATCATCTCAATTAACAGAGTACCTTTAGGGCTTTTCTTAGCCAACTATTCTAGCACGCTTGTCCATACTGTCATCAGCACCTAATCAACTAATGATGGCTGAAAATGAGGAAGGCCAATCCCAATAAATCCAAAGGATAGTAATTTTTCTCTTTTAATGCCCTTCTCCCTCCTTCTTCCTTCTTCCTACGGCACAGTGCAGTAAATTAATGTCATAGTGGTTATTGCAGTAGCGCTGCTATGGCAAGTATTCAAGCAACGGTCCTCGAATATTTTACCTCAGCATTTATTTGTCCATAAAATAAAATAGGATTTATTACAGTACTCTCTGGTTTGAGGACTGCATGGACAGCAGCTGTGACAACTCCTTATCTCCTCTACAGGTAAAGATACAGATACAGCTAAAGAGAAACAAGGAACATAGAAGTCAGACAACTTTGCAACCTAAGTGTTGCACAAATTGGTAAAATAAATAAATATAAGCATAAAACCTTTTTGCACCTATTAAGAACCCTAAGAAATATAATTCAGCCATTTTGTCCTTTGAAAGTCTGAATAAATTAAGAGATATTCATTGCTTTGGAGATTGCTCTGTCCAAATCAGAGATAGGATTTTGAGACTGAAAGATGGAAAGATAAATGTGAGGAATCATTGTTGCAAGCCCTATTCAGAGAGGGCATATGAGAAGCAATTACAAATAGGGAGAGAGGGGGAAAAAAAGAAGATCTTGGTCAATAAAATTTACAGAGGTTTATGGTGAGTGTTGTTCACTTAAAATAATAAATGGTTTTGACTATTTGAAAGTCTCTACCTTACAGAAAAAGCTCCCCATTTATGAAACATTAGTTCTGAAGCCAACCCTGTGCAGATACAACTGCTGGCTTAGAGATGCTCATGTTTCAGCTGGATGTAAATTTCTGTGTGTCATTAACATCTCTGAGCTGCATAATTAGGTCTCCCCTGATCTGGTTATAGTTTCTGTACATTATGAGCATGTAAGCCTCTCCAGGGAAGCACAAGGCCAGCCTTACAGGGTCTCCCCTTTCTGTTCTAGTTATGCTCTTATCTTTAGCAAGTACATGCTAGCAACTGCTTGCTTCAAGGTAAGGTCCCAGTGGCAAGTGTGAAAGGCTATAAAGCATTACCACTCCTTGCCAACACAAGTCTCTACCAGTATACCCAAGCGCCATAATTTTTCCTGCCTGGCACTCCTCATTTAACATCTTCCCATTGTTTGTGTTCCTCAAATTGCTCTCCAATTTCCAATTAGACTTATGATTTTATCTTTGCATCTGGTTTTTGGAAAAAGAAGCAGATATTCTTCCAGTGTGAAACATGCATGTAAAAACCTAGCAGTGTTTGAAAGAAGGTTCTTTTCTGAATAAATATTATTTCATTCAATGAAATACAGCATATAAACCAAAATATGGATGTTTGCATTTGGATTAGTTTGTACAGAAGGCCTTGTCTTGCAGCAATATATCCAAGGAGTGCTGTCCTCAACATAAGGCAGTGCTTATTCCATGGTTTGGCTATTTTTTTTAAATTATTATTATTGTTTTTCTTGAATGTGGTTTCTGCTTAGGTGCAACAAAATATTGGATCATGAAGATAGAAAACCAATTGAGGAAAAAAATACAGAATGGCTTAGAGTGAATTCTGTGTGTAATTACTTGCATTTTAGCTAACTACTTTATAAACAACACTTTTAATAGGACCAACTGCAAACTTAAAGACAAATGTACTTAGGAATATAGCTTCAATTTATTACACAATGATAACTGAAAACTTTCTTTCTGCTGTGCTGTAGTCAATTTCCACTGAGCTCACACTCTGAATGTGTGATTAATCATATGAGCACTGGGGTTGCCAATAAATACCAAAACCTTAAAACTATAACAACTTGCTCATTTTGTGCAGTCATTCCAAATAGCTAAACAACCAGAAATTGTCAGTGTACACCAAGATCAATGCTCCAGGGTTTCTGCATAAGATTGATTTCCCTCTCTGAGGATTTCATCTCTCTCATCAACAAAAACATTTTGTCCTCCCTAAATAATCCAATCGAATGCCATCCTCCTGTAGAACGGCGAGACGTTTAAATTGTTTGGATTAATCTCTGCTTTGAGGTGGCCTGGAAAGTCTCTGTAACTTTGTCAAATGTAGCCTGGAGGAAAAACTGCTGTGGTTTGGTATGTGCTAAAAATAAACAAACAAACAAAAGAAAGAGTGTCTAAAACCCATCTTGTGCGTTAAAAATTATATATATATGAGAGAATATGTTTTAAAGCTCTTCTAACGCAGGACATAATAATTATCAGTATATTCCTTCTTTTTAAGGCCTACAAGCTCCTGTCTGATGGAGATGGCAAAGAAGAATTTGAGACAGGAGATTCAGGGGAGAGGACGGAGAAAGGAAACCACAGAAGCCTTCAATGATCTTCCCCAGAAGATGAGTGGAGCAAATAAAAGATAAGTCTGAAGGATTTGTTATCAACTATACCTTTCTTCCTTCTATGGACAAGCGAATACACAGGTGTCATGGGTTGAGTATGGGAAAAGAAATGTATGAGGAAAGCAGCTTCTCTTGTAAAGGGTAAGGATGAATCAAGGTCATCGTGGGAACAAGAGAAAGAGCCAAAGGTCGTCACTCTGTCTTTACCTCTGACTTTGGAAGATAGCCAGGGACAAATAGTGGATGAAACTACTAGAAGGCCCCAGCAATGTGAGGAAAGTCTCTCTTCCTCTCTACAGGCTTGTGCATCAGCCATGAAGCATCTGTCCCCGAAGGTCAAGTGAATCCAAGTTCTATTCCTCGACTGTGTGGTCCCATGTTTCAGCCATGAGTCACAGGCACATTCTCCATCCAAGGGAGAGGATCAGGGAGGCACACACTATAGCATACCCTGTGGTTTTACTTGTGACCACAGGGAGGACATGAGGATGGAAAACCCACTTCAGTCCTAGCTGCACAAATATGTCAATTACCAGGATATACTCCCCAGAAGAACGCTGCCTCAGTTTCCAGTGGAAAGTCACCCATGAAGAGCAGACAAGCTTTTACTGCTTCTGATCTTCCTGAAAGGACTCCTAAAGCATCTTTACAAAATGCAAGTGATTCCAGTCAGAATTACAGGGACCCCGCTTCCAACCAGATGGAAGAGAGGGACAGCTGGATTTATTGGACTGTATGGATCTGATGGCTTGGCAAGTTGGACTCAATAGACTATAAAGCTTTAGTAGATACAGGGACGTGGTGTACTCTAATGTCATCAAACTCTGAGAGATGGAACCCGTCTGTGTTTCTGACATGACAGGGGGATCCCAGCAGCTGGATGTGTTGGAAGGTAAGCACCAGAATGCAAGCCACAATTTGCTTTCACTTAGAAGGAGCAACCGACTCGACTGCCCCAGGGGTGAAAACACAGCCTCGCCATTTGGATGGGTCATGGACTGACCTGGACTGTCCTGGAACAGGGTGGAGCTCCAGAGCAGCTGCATTGTGAAGTTGCCTGTGTACTGTGAAGAGATCTTGTTTTGGGTAAGAATGGAGAGTGAATGATGTTAATTGCTGCTGGGCAGGATGTAGATGCTATAGAATAAGGGGTGCAGAATGTCACGAGTTGAACTGAATTTGCTGATGATATCCAAACACCATGCTGCCATGGTGACAACTTCAAAATGAAAGTGATGTCTGGAGCAAAGTATCCTGGGGCATTGAAGTACAGATTGTAATATGAAAGGCTTCCTGTTCTGGTTGCTGCTTCTGGTTTCTGAGTTTTTGGGGCACTGGTCTTTTCCACTGGGTGGACTGCGGGTCTGGGTGTGGGGGCAGGTCACTGGCTTCTGCTGCTGCTTCTGCATTTTCCTCTGCTTTTCTGCAAATAGGCTAAGCAGGATGTGTTATCCCAGGACAACAAATAAGGTTTAATAGAAATATGCTGACTAGTTCAGATGATAATTCTCTTCCTGCACCTCTTTCAGAAGATAATTTTGCACATTTGAAGCTGAGAAAGACCACACAGAAATGCTGTTTCGAGGAAGCTTTGCAACCAATAGAGCAGGTTACAAGCAGTGATATGATAAGGATCACTACGGCACAGATGACTGCTTTCTGTAGTTTGATTGTCCATTATGTAGAGCAGCATTCCTGTGTCTACACATGATGATTTGGATCAGTGGAGATTTTGGGATCTTTTTCCAACATGTTGTGGAGGGAAGATAGAGCATAGACCCAGGTTCTTTGTTAATTCTATGTTTGCTATGTTTAGGGTGCAGCAAGAAGTTCAAATGCTATCCCAAGTACATTTAAAGTGGCATAATTTCTTTTTTAAAACATTTAGTGCTTCTGTAAGTGTTGCCCAACAGTTGTTCTGGTTAACTCTAGTTTCAACATAAGAGCAAACTTCGCAGGTCAAACTTTGTATGAGCAGGCAACAGTGCATAGTGACAGTACTGGGAGGCAGCTGTCCATAAGCAGAGGAGCAGGCAGAGTGATCTAGGATATAGTCTTTTTAGGAATTTTGTGTGGAGATTTCCAGAGCAGAGTAGGTTTGTATCATCCTTAGCAGACTTTCAAGGGCTGAAGTGAATAATATGTGCTTAAGTGTTGAAGTTACCAAAATGATGGCCACATAGGCCAAGCATGATTTGCATCCGTCTTGAACCGGCACAAGCTCAGAATTGTTAAAAGATGAAACCCTATATAATATAGTCTCTTTAAATGGAATAATTTTTAGGTAGGTTATAGGTTAGATTATCTTAGTCTCAAAGATTAACACCAAAACAACAGGTTGGCTTTGAAGGAGCTGAAATGATTATTTGTAAATAGGCAAAAAACCAGATCACTCTGTAACATTATATATACATATATATATATATATATATATAAATAGAAATGTCCTTACAGTATCTGTGATCTTAGCTTTGCCTTGATTGAAACATCAACTTCTTTTTCACCCTTCTGGAAAAAAATTTTCTCCTTTGTAGAGCTGTACAACAAGTCTTACCAGTGTCATTGTATATACCAGTGCACACAAAATTATTTTCAGTAAGACAAAGCATAAATTTCTGCTTTGCAAACATGGGAAAGGTGGGAAACACATATGAAAGAAAAGTCTGAAGGAAGAAACTATCACTCTGTTCTACTGAAACCTAAAAATAAATTCAAAGGGGCATGCCTACTACTCTCAGGAGTACTTATGGATTTCTTGCTGACATTAGATTCTCCAAATTGAATGTCAGACTCACCAAGAAGGAGGCGGGGGAGTGAGGAGAGGTAGGCTAGGAGGCTAAACTTATTATTAGAAGGGCAAGATGAAACATGATGATTATCATTAGGAAAACCTCTAAAACATATTTGTACATTATCTTGGGGCAAACACAAGTGTCACATGTTAACATTGGGCAAAAATGCCATGCTATGCTGTTATGCCCCTAGGGCCCTATCTACTTAAAAAGAAGATATTGTACAATGTGCATGCACATCAGAAATTTACAATTTCCTTGAAAGGCAGAAATAAGTATTTTTGAGGCTCTCACACATAAAAGAATAACATGAAACATTAGTTATGTGTGTTGCTGTAAGGCAGTGACTTAAGTCCACTTGAAGATTCGTTTTCAAGCAGATATATCAACTGGACAGATAAATGTATACAAACAAAGCTTCCTTTATTTTAATGCAAAAGAATAAATAACTCTCCTGTATTCTGCCCTATTTTTAATTGTCAGAGTGACATTAAATAGGCATTCAGTTAAATTTATTCATATGAAGTCCACTGGACAAATTAAAAACCCCTCTAAGTTTACATCAGAATGGCTAGAAACATCTGCCAAATGGCCAAAGGTACAGGTTATAAAAATACTTCACAGTTGTGAGCTTGCAACAGAGGAACAGAGGAAACTAATAAATGAAGGGGTGTATATATCATCCATCCCTATTATTTTACTTGAGAGAAAATAAGCCTCTGATCATGCAAAGGCATAAACATGAGGTTAAATATGGGGGCAGTTTTATTATTTTAAGGGAGACATACTAGAATGGTGTTACCATACAGTCACCTGCTGGGTGTCAGTGAATCATTCATCAAAACTCCTCTGACTCTGGATTCCTGCTAAGCTTTTACTCACAACATCCTTACTACTTGTAGACCAGTCCTGGATTCTCTTAATTGCTCTGCGTTTCAATCTACCTACCAAGCTATGCCCAGGCCATAGACTAGTAGAACAGAGGAGGCCATAAATACTGCAGAAATGTGTGAAGGAAATTCATAACTATATGAGGCAGAAATAGCTTGGGGGAGTAACTTTAACAGGACTTGATATGATACTAAATTTTAAAGCAATTATTCAGTTTTTTAAAATTAATAAATAAATAAAGCAGCAAAGCTTAAATTTCCACGTGAATAATTTCATAGATAAATGTATGTACAAATCTTAAATATATATATATGCCCCCATCAGTAATTTTATGGATTGATTAGAAATTAAGAAAGATTTTTTGGGGGCAATAGGTTTTTAAAATATCTGAAAAAAATCATTTCATTGCAACTTCTAAAATGAAGGGGTTGGGGGGGCGGGGAATGGGGTGTGAAAATAAAGATAAATGTCTCTGTAGTATTTGGAAATAGACAAAAAAGAAACTCTGACAAATCATACTGCCAGCACTGAAAAAAAAAAAAACTAAGAAAATTGTTAATACAAGATAAATCACTTTCTGAGACTTACTAGAACCCATGCAAGAGATGGCACATATGTGAATGGTTAGAGGGTCAGGATCTAGGAACAAAGTGTTTGGCTTTATTTTTAATAAATCATGCAAAAAGAAATTATTTGATGAAATAAATTTACAGAATGCAAATTCAGGAATGCTAATTTCTGAGAGCTCCTTTATGCACTGCAATGTGTTAAAAGATGAATATTCGGCGGTTTAATAAGTTTACGATCAGTCACGTCCAGTGAGGAATAACTGTTGAGGAAAGGAAGAGAGAGAACATCAGTACTGGAATGACTCTTAAAAGAGCTAAACTTATCCTTGCAGTTAGCCACACAGCCCAAATAAGGCACGTTCTGGCACTGGCATGGCTCAAAGAGGCAGGGTTTTGAATCCCTGTAGTTGTGATTGTAGGAAAGACGTTTGGGCTTGCATATTCTCACTTGGCATCTGGAAAGGTAGAAAGGGCAGATCAATGTTTGCATTTACCCCTCTCAAGTGATCCTGCCTGAGCTCAGCAACCAGTGCACAGGTTGCAAAAGGATAGTGTGAAATGCTGGTTGCCATTCAGACCTGCACAGATGGCAGATCCCACTGAATGAAGTTGGTGTGTGTATCCAAGCTCTGAAAACAGCCTCCTCAGAGACTGACAGTGCTTTACCCTGCTGCATAGCTGGGCAAGCGTGAACTAATGAACCAGGCTGTTCCTTTACATGGGGAGTAACTATTCAGCATGTCTCACTATCGGTTGCCCTTTAGCCTTTTTTTCCACAAGGGTAAAGTTCTCTTTTTACTGGGTCTCTTTAGCCATATTGAGCATCCCTATGGCTGCCTTTCCTCGTGCTCAAACAAAGGCCCATCACAGTCTGTCCATAAGTAAACGATCCAGGGTCACAGGGGGTCTCACAGAAAGCAATGCAAAACCTAATGTTTTGAGCCAATATCTAGAAGTTCGTTCTTTGAGTCTTCTCACTTATGTAAGTAGTTCAATTAATTTGAGAATAAGCAAAATTTTACTTCATTTCTTATGCAAGTATATATTTAGACCTACTTGCTGTTATCTTGCAGCTTCTAGTATGTCATTTTTAAGCAATGAATTTGGATTTCTTATCTGGAGGCTACATTTCTTTTTGGAGTATCACTGAAGTCTTCATGCCCATTGTGGTTAAGCTGAGAAGCAGACAAATGTATAAGCTAATGTCCCGATCAGCATCTGCTTTATGACTGTATTCCTTTTAGCACATTTGTCCATAATGCTATTCTGTTCATTTTCCAGTATGGAAAGTAGCAGAGAGAGGCCCTAATCCTACATTTGTCCATATGGGCTCCATAACCCACACTGGGATTTTATTATTTCAGTAACACTGCCAAGTGCTATAAACAGCCAAAACATTTTGTGTGTGACATTTTTTCAGAACTTCAAACGTTAGGTGCCTGCCTTTTTTTCTTTTTTTCCTTTTTTTTTTTTCTTTTAAATACTTGCATGACAATTCCATAAATGGTTAATGGTTCAAGCCTTGAAAATACAAACCCTGCCTCTAGGGAATGCTGTGAATTTTTCTATCTCGGGATGAGAACAGAGAGATTTACGTCTAAGATAGAGATGCTTCTCTTCTGATAGCTTTCTGTACCTTTGACGCTTGTTCAGGCTGCGTAGCATGTATATTAAAGTTATGGAAACACAGTAACACTTTAAATCCAGGTGTTTATAAATATTTTATTATTTATACAGTATTTGATTACATGCTTGTAAAAAAACAAAACAAAACAAAACACCAAACTGGAAGTATGCATTGAAACAGTGGACAAACTCTTTGAACAATACTTACATCTTAAAATACTGTCGTAACAGCTTATCGCCTTGCTGTGGCAGCATTTTAAGCATTTATTGATGTTGAATTTTATAACATGCCTCACAATAAGTTATTAAAGGATGTAGTGGCACCAACTAATCATTTCATAAACATGAATAAACCATTTATACAGGGCACCTTAATTTAAAGTGCTTGTAGAAAGTTGCATAAAATGTTTTGAACAGCTGACGTGCAGTATTGGTGCTTCCTGTACTGCCAAAGTGGTGTCGTGTCCTAGTATGTGTAGCGGTCTGATGTGGAATTGGAGCTTTATTGCTTCCAGTGACAGAACTGGGAACTGCACAACAATTCCAAATGCAAAACGATGTAAATCTCTTCCAAAAGACAATATGAGGATGTGCATAAGCGGGATCCAGGAGATTTTGGTGACAAATAATGTAGAAACAGGTTATTGCTCGTTTCGCATTTAAGAAAAAGGAAGAAAAAGAAAATCTGTTTGTTTTTAAGGATGACCTAACCTGTGTGTAAGCAAATGCCATTCAGAGATAGACTATAGATTTAACACCTTGTCAAGCAATTAAAAGACCAAGCACGATAATCAAAATTGAGTCAGCAAATGCAGAATATTTATATGCCAAAGAAAAAGTATTTATTCTATCAAAATAGGACCCTGAGACATGTAAAAGGTAAACGTTAAAAAAGAAATTTCTACAGCAACACTAAACTTGTTCTAAAAATCAGCAAAGAATACATCAAATAATGAATAATCATATGAAAAACACTGCTGCAGTTCTTACTGGTAGCTATGATTTACCAGGAGCATTTAAAGCAATGCTAAAAAAAATAATGAAGTCATACCTTACTCTCCTCCCCCTAGAGATATAGATTTTCTTTGACCTATTGCTTTTAAACCAGAATGGCTTAAAAAAGCGCTCTTTACATAATAAAACTCAAAGACAAAAGAGAGAATGCAAATCATTTCTATATTACATATATGTTGCTCCATTTGGCAAAATCGAATTATATCTCTTCATCTCCTTACTGTAGAACAAAAACAGAGCAATATTATGAAATTTTGTAGGGCTTTATTTCTAGGCATCTTTTGTGTCCAGTCCTTTAAACTCAGGTTTTTCTGCCTTTTTTACTGACAAGCCCACAATTTTCAGAAAAGAAAGCTAGCATTAATTAAGACAGTGCCAGCTGTAATTTTCTTGGGAAGTAAATTTCTGCACAACTAAAGGTTACAGAGACCTTTTCACTGTCAAAATTTACTACAGCCTGTGAATGTTAATGTTTCTAATGAAGACATGTTCTCTGTCCCTGAACTTAAAAGTACCCTGAGAAGAAGGCAAAGAGAAAAAAAAACTCTATTTGACGAATGTATCTGGAGTCTGTGCATTAATGCAGGGTTATGCCTGCTGGTGCATATTGTAATTATAGTGTTTGGATAGCCTTGTTTTCTAAACAAGGAATATTGCTATAAATTGGCAATTTTGCATGAAGAGTAGGCTTGTAGTAGGTGCCTTATGTTACAAATAAGACAGTGGTATAATAAGCATTTAACCCATTAGACTTAGGGATATTCTTAGCTAAGTCTAGAGAGTAGCTGTAATATATAATATGGAATAAAAAGGTACTTTCAGTCTTTACATGAATGCAGCAGAATAACACATTCATTACTTGCACTTCTAATGATAAACTTTTCCTTCATTTTAAATGAAATCAGCTGCTTCTAAAGAGAAGTATCTGGCTTTGCTTTTCTATTTATCTCAAGTTGATCATGTAGTAATCAACTATATATAGTTGGTTTTATTCTCCTGCAAATGCGCATTTTTTCACTCTCCCTGGAGTATTTACTGCCATGCAAGGTGGCAAACAAAATGAAAAACTCAACATCACTGAAAAGATGTTATTCTTCAGGTTTTGCTGTGATGTATTTTATAGGCTATTTTCTTTTTCTATCCTTTGTAGTTGTTTCTTATTGTCTTGTGCTTGAGATTCTCAAACCTGAAACTGCTATTGTGTGAAATCACTTTTGATTACCCATGCAGCAACCTGGTCAATATGGGCAGGAAAAAAAAAATAGCCTGTTTCAAGACTTTTTTGATTAAAAATGGTAAAAACAAAGGAATGCAGGTTTTGCAACATATTAGAAATATCACCATAATAATATGCAGATCACATCCATGTTTAATGTGGATTTTTTTTGTGTCTGTTGTCTCCTTTTTTTTTTTTTTTTTTTTTTAAATTAGGCATTGGATTGCAAACAGAGTCTTTTCTTTTTGTATCAGAATGTTCAGACAGTTTCCCTTTTTCTTCCTTGCCCCTCCCACCACAATTTCCAAGACTTAAGGGTTTAAGTTTCAAGACACTGGGTTTTATGGTCAGAAACGAGCCAGCCTCTAATATTTCTTAGGAGAAGGCATGAAGTAACACAAGATTACAAGTGGCTATAGCCATTCTATCTCCAGAACGATGGACAGACAGATATGTTTTTCAGCCTTTGTGGCAGTGGCAAAGTCCTGAAGTGGCGTGTGGAGTGTTTTCCACATGTTGTTGATTTATATATCAACGGCATTGATGAGGGTTGGATTCTCATTTTGCCCATCAGCATTAGAGAAGAGGATGGAGCACTGGGACAAAAATGTGGGAAATCAACGTCTTTGTAGATATCTGTATGGACACTAGGATAATCTGTTAAAAGCCATGACTATCCTATACCAATAGAGATATCAGATCTCATTACCCACCCAATCTCTTTTTGCAACATGTAAATTGGACTTCATTTTGACTCTGTCTCAGTCAAAAACATGCATCGTACTCTGCTGCACATCCCTTCAAGATATCCCCACAGCATGTATTTCATGTGTTCTTCAGTTCAATCTGTTACATCATCAGTAGTTCAAAATAATTATTTAAGATCTTTTGGCTAATAAGTCAATATGGTAGATACTGTAAGTCTAGACAGTAACTTGTTGTGGCATAGTTAATAGAGCACTGAAGAAGGAGATAGAACTGCTAAGTGTAGGCAACAGTCACTGTGAAGGAATGCTGGGTAAATAATCTTTTCCTGGGAAAGAGGCATGGCTCAGCAGCGTAAAAAGTCATGCTTGCACATGGCCTGTGATTGGAAGGATTCTGCCCAGATATGTAAGCTTTCGTTTGAGCATTGCACATGGATTTGCACAGATTTTAGTTACTTAGACAAATCACCAGAGACATCATTATTGCCTTTTAAAAAGAGCTTGTTTCCACTTATTTTAAACCTGTTCCTAATTGACTTGATCTGATCCCAAAGAGTCCTTGTTCAAGTGAAATAAGTATATCACTCATTTCCTGCTTGAATTGGTTTCAGACCTGACCTTTAGTTAAGCCAGTGTAACTTAATGTGAAGATATAAGCCTTTAAGGAAGCTTTGAAGGTGGCCTTAAACTTCCTACTGTGAGTAAATATAAGCAAGCAAAATATTTAAGTGAACATTGCCATATGAAAATCACATTTGGAAACATGAGCTAGAAAAAGTGCCATACAACCGTGTTACTAAGGTAACAGATCCCTTTGTCTATACATGCTCTGAACAGCTATCCTATGCCCTTTAGACTATTAGATCTTGACAGAGATTTTGAAGGAAGGTATGAAAGGCTTCAGAAAAAAAATAATGTTAAAACTTAATAAGAAACTTTAACATCTGAATCATTCAAAGTTATTTTAATTGTTCTGTGGTTTACCTTCACATACAGGAATATTAATGCCTTTTACCTTATTCTTTCTCAGCTAGAAAGGTTTGGAATTTTGTTGTCTTCTGTTCTCCTCAATTATTCCTGCTGATCTGTTAGTTAAAAGGGAAAGGGGGGAGGGGGGGTGGAAGACCAGCAAAAATATTTTTAAACAGGTAACATTTTACCTTACCCTGTTAATTAAGGCAGTATGCCCCAATCCTTTTTGTGCTCAATTCTGTTCCTGGTAAGCAAAGAGAAATGCACTGCTGGGGTACAGTTAGAGACAGATACAGATCCGAATGTATTTAAATCTATAATTGAACTTTCCTTGTCTCTCTTCTTTTTTTTTTTCCTTTTTTTCCTCTTCATTCCCCCTCTCTGTCTCTGGCACTTGTAAAATAACTTGGAGAGGGATAAAATATTTTACTTGAATTCATTTTATCGTATCACAGACACTATCATTTTCAAAGCAGAAAATCCATTATAAGGATATCTCCTGCTGTGTTTTCTCTTAGATGTCCTCAAAAATAAAAATGAGAGATCAAGAGAAGTAAAAATAAAAATAAAAAAAAAAAAAAACCAACAAAATTTTTGAAGCCATTTATCTTGGTTTATTTTCTAGGGCTTTGTCTCATCACCTGAGTTGCCAAATGGCACAAATGTTTATTAAAAAATAAATGAATTAAGAAATCCAAATTTCTTGAGGGGAGACTGAGAAATCTGTGGCATGTAGATTAAAGATAGGAGAGTAAACTGCTTAGGTCAAGGCCAACAGAAGAAACACTAGTTTATGGAAACATGAACAAATGGTATAGAAGGTTGATGGAAAAGAGAATTCCTTGGAGCATATGGAAAGTGCGCCACAGAAAAGGCAGCAGAAACCATTACGGAGAGGGCAATGCTTTGATGCTTTAAAGCCTACATTTGGCATCTGGATCTCAAAAAAAAAATTCCATCACAATCCAAAAATATTGACAGAAATTGAAACTGAGTCATCATTTTTTTGAGTAATGGTTGTGTTTGGATGATACGTAATTCACTCCTGCAGCTCCTGAGTCAGGCCATCTTTTTCTCCTTTGCCATATATTTACTAATGGGACAGCGGCATGCTGAGAAGTAAAATTTCTTTCATGTAGTCCTTTTACAAAGAATGCAAAGAAACTTACTGCAGTACTAGTCTTGAAAGAATACAATTAGGTATTTCCTACGTAGCTGAAATGTTGCTTCCTGCATGGTGAAGCAGTAGTGGAAGCATGCTTAAGATGGCAGTTAAATTGTACACTTCAACAAAGGAAAACACATGAATCAGTTAATTATTGTGGTGGCCATACATGAAGACTCCTAAGTGTACTGAGAAAGCTAGGCTGGGAGGCACTAGAAATTACATATACACATACAAGGGTTCTGACCATCCTGAACTCAGACTTGGTGGGCTGAATTATTTTACTTTTTTTTCCAAGGAAAATAGTAGCAGCTGAGCATACTGGAAATCTAGCTTAAAAGAACAACTTTGGGTGGGGAAAGCAGCAGCATAATAATTCCCTTACCGATCTTCATTAGTTTGTTACTTAGAGAGGGATGTGGGTCACAAAAGCCTTGACTGAAACTAGAAGAGGAGAACATGATTCACAAATACAAATGTGGGAAGTGCACACTCCCTTGTGACTCAGAATGAGTATTTTCCATGTGATTCATAAAGAAAAATAATTGTTTTATCAGATACTTTCCTTGCATATGGCTGAGGTTAACGCTCACCTTATTTCAAATTGAAATTCAACTACTGTATCAGCATAGTGGTTCTGTCCAACACAGACACTAAGAAAAGAAATTACTTTATTCACTAACATGACATGGTTACTCTCCTCTGCACAAGTGACATTTGAGTATTGATTGGTGTTTTGCAAAGGAGTCTGACATGCTTTTTACAAGGCTCCTGGTGCATGTTGTTTACTAGAAGAGATTTTCTGAGTAACGTGAATGAAATCTGGACATAATGTCCATATAGGTTTATGACTCATGTCCTGGGATCTGTTGAACCAAAAAAACATACCGGGATGTTGGTTATGTGTTAGTAGTGACAATCTCTGTTGCCTCAGATTGCCAGAGTTCAAATTAGGCCATGTCGGGAAACTGGCATCCTGCCTCCTGGATTCATTTTAATCTGTCTAATATATGTCAACTATGAAGAACTTTTTTTTGTTTCTTCTGAGTCCCTTACATATTAAGAGAATGCAAGTACCTAAGAACTTGTCTTCAGCAGAATAACAAATGTTAGAGTCCTATTAAATGTTTTCTGGACATACTACAGAAGTGTTCAGCAAAGATAGGGAGGTTTCCATTTAAAAAAATTTTGTGCTGTTTTGACTATCAGAATGGATGTACAGAAATGTAATATTCCTTGAGTGATCATAGTTTCCTAAAACCATACAGAGTTCCTTTTGATTATCTGGACATCTGCTTCTTAAAACTCTTAGAGAAACCATATCTCCTGACACTGAGAATTACATTTGAATTGGATGGTGCAAGCAAGCTTGGACATAGAACTCAATGCCTGTGAAGGACAGGTGGTGGGAAGGAGAGGAGCGTATCACTGAGCACACAAAGAGGAGAGATGGACTTTCCTGTGATTATAAGGTCCTTAAGTGTGATGGAAACCGTGTGGCATACCTGCAACCTTGTGTGCATGCATGGGATTGGGTTGTGAAAGCTTTCTTACTTGTGCTGCTCTCAGATATTTTTTAGTATTTTTATTTGATACCGATGTTTAATGACTTGCAAGTGGAGGTCATATAGAAAAGCAATTGTTTGCTTGTGTTTTTTGCAAATTACTTGACTTTTAGAATAGTTTCATTTGGGTTCTGCCTCACAGTGTTATTGAGTCCTATACTAAGATCACAGCTATTAGAAAAAGTTATTTAATAGTCCTGGGCTTTTAAATGTACTATAGTTTTTCTTTGATCCTCTGAATAATCCATGACACCTGTACTGATTTGGTTAATTGCACCGCTCAGTATTTTCCCTAATTAGCTCAGTGTTCAGTTTTAAAATGTTGGAAACTCAGTGATAAGAACATGGAATTTATATCCTTTCTTAACACTCTTTGTTGGTGCTTACAGTTTAAATATGGTAGTCTTGGAAAATTCCTGAATGTTAGCAACAATTGCCTGTGGCCGAGTAACATTCCCAGTTTGGATCTCAAATTACATGATGAGCCTGAGAGTTAAAGACAATGAAAACATTGAAAAAAATATTGAGAAATTTTTTATTATGTCTGGAATACAATAAATGGAGTTGATGGCACTAAAACACAATATAGGTGCTTACATACTGAGCTCTGGTGCCAATAGCGTTGGACTGAATCACAGAATAGGAGCATTTGGATGGTTTGAGGTTAATTTCAGAGAAAGTGATTAGATTCAGCAACAACAGGATAATCTAGAAGTGACCTTAGTGGTCAGTACTGAAAGTTAAATAGCTGCATCCTCAGTACAATAGTGGGTTGAAGCATTCTTTTCTGGAATGAGTGTCAGCTTCTGGGACACCTTAGCTGTTTGCAGAGTTATTGTAATTTAGATCTAATCAGAGAGGATTGAAGTCTGCTCACAGAAGAAATGTTGAATATCCAACTCTATGGATTTCTACCCTCTAATTGTGATATTTTTTGTCATTGCAGTCTGGCTGCAGCATAAAGCTATTGAATACTGTGTGAATTTCCATTATTCAAATCCCAAGAATCAAGTAAGAGTTGAAAATGAATGCCTGGGAGAGATTAACCTCTATGTTTTCTGCAGAAGAGCTGTAGGCATCAAATTAGGCTAGAGTCATGTAAATGAGTATGAAAACAGTGTAGTATCTTCAATATGTAATCAAACTATGGAGCTCTGTTAGATGATGCTGTGGGTGTTAAAAGTTTATGTGGGTTTAAAACAAAGCTTGAAAATCATGAGGAAGAGATATCTATTGGGAGCTACCAAAAAAAACCCCCAAGCAACCAAAAACCAAAAAAAACATGGCCACATCTGAATTACAGAGTCCTCTAAACTGAAAAAAGTTGGAGGTTTGAAAATTGTTATGAGAAAATAACACATATGCTTGCCCAGCTCCTAAATGTCTTCAGGAATCTGCCCATAACTGCTTTAGAAAGCCAGATGCTAAGGTACATTAACCTTTGATCTGGCTCAGTAAGGGACTTCTCATGGACACACTGCTGAAAGAGTTCTCATCCAATAGAAAGGGTGATTTAAAGTGTTCTAGTCCTTCTGCCAGACTGAGAGTGTGCTCACGCAGCTGGAATGACCTCCTGCAAGCAGCTCATGCCTTTTCTCTCTTTGCTGAACCACTGAATTTCAGTTTATGTGGTTCTAGAAAAGGCAAGATGAAAAAGCCCTTCCCTTACAATACCTTTTTGTCAGTGGGCCAAGACAGAGGAGACTGACATCAGCTGTACCATTCATTTATTCATTAATGGACCTAGCCCTGGATTCTGACTTAAGTCTACAATTGTAAAGAATTGTAACGGATTGGGGTCAAGAACTTCATCCTCTTCCAGAAGCAACTGTAGTATTTACAGTCATCAGATAGAAGACCCCAGGTTAACTGCCATGGGGTCAACATGAGGGGAAACAGTCTTAGAAGTAATGGAAGGAATGGGCCAAAGCCTGGGAAACATGCTTGCAGAGTGTTACGATCTTCTGTAGGCTGCCTTGAACAATCTACATCTTTAACAAAACGTTTTCTTTTGTTTTCTTTCCTGGGAAATCAAAATGGGTGTTCTGGCTCAGAAGCCACAGATTAGAGGAAAAAGGAGATTTGCTGGTCCTCATTGGACTGGTCCCAAGGTTTTTTTGTTTTATCACTGGGAAAGGCATTTTAGAAATGCCAGTACTGAGTGAGGGAGAGGGAGTTGCATTCATTTGTGCGTATTATTTATTGGATTTTTGAAAAGTGACCTGAGAAAAATGTTTATTTAAAATATTTGCTGCAATTTATATTGTTAGTGTTTTAGAACAAATGGTCAGTTAATAGTCATTTTGCTGGCAAAAATAAAAAGCCTGGACCCCGCACCTGTGTAGCTGTAACTGACAAACAAAACAATCTTTCAAGTACAGTGAAAACAATCCAAATGCCCTTGAATTTTCAAAGAAAATATAACTCCTCCATGTAGCCCTAGGACAACATAGTCTGTTTGTTGGGAAGTATACTTAGTAGTAAGCTACAAATCTCTTTGCTGTGAGACTGAACGATTCTCATACATTTTGTTCTCTTTGTCTCAGCTGATGGTATCTATAGTACTACTCAGAGATAGAGAATTTGTGTCTGTCACTGTACCTGTCAGAATGGAGCAATACCCTCTGGCAGCAACAGCCTACTTCATGGAGTTTTATTACTATAATGAATGAAAGCCCAGTAGCATGCTCTGTAACACTTCTAAACTTTAGATGTGAAAAGGAATCATTATTAACAGTGAAAAACAACTAGCAGCTTGTTTTATGTACACTTCGTTAAAAGCTCCACATATTTTTAAGAAGAGATTAATCTACAGTAATTTGTCATCAGGCCCTGAGTGAAGGTAATATAATCCATACGAATGCAGAAGGTTCTGCAGGAAATTTGTAAGCATAATGCAGTCATGTGTTTGCATTTGTGACTCCCAAGTAGCTAGCCGCAGCTGTATAAACTTCTCCTCTTGCACAGAAGAGATACTTTGTGTGACTACAGCTGTGTATTGTTAATTGCATGTGATGCTTTCCTTGGCCACCATATACGTTAATAACAGAAATGTGCAGCCATTGCTGTCCCTCTGTCTCTCTCCGATTCTTCTTTTCCTCAACATTTGCTCCCAAAAGGTCAATAACATTTTATAAAAGGCCCTGGTTACTTCGTGGCACATCCTTTTGGAGCACTAAGCACAAACACATTTAATACACTGCAGAAAATGTTTCCCATTTACCATTTCCAGAAAAAAAAAAAAAAAAAAGTAAATATAGCAAATTTAAGATCTTGAGATAATTAGTTTAATGAAACCTCACTTTTATAAGGCTTTATAGGCTCTGCATCTTCGTGCTAGTAACAGGCATGATCCAAGTCTGTTGTCACTTGAGGAAAACTCCTGTTGACTGCAGTGATTCAGGCCAAATGGGTTTTCTGAGTTCCCTCTGTATCATGATAATTTCTCAGCTCACACAAACTTATTTGATGAAGAGAACACAGAACATGTTTTACAGTGGTGGGAGACTGCATTCTGATAGTCAGATTGATCTTTCTTTGGTTTAACCCATCTTAAACATTACATATGAGATCATTACCCCTTTGCTGCAGGACCAGTAGCACTCTTAATGCTCTAACTTCCCATACCGCAGAAGTACGTCAGCTCCCTTGGAAATGTGAGAGTGTTATAGGAAGCTGTTCAATCAACTGACAGGTCACTTAGGAGATAAAGATGTAGGGCCACATGCTGTAATCTGTATAGCTGAGATGGTGACAGAAGCTCACAAACACAAATATGGGATGGATATGGACTGGTTCACTATGAATATATTAAGATAGCAAGTACAATAAATTCCTACACAATTGAGGGCAACACTATATGTATACGTATTTGTGATATACATTTACTAAGCATTCTTTTCCCTCTTTTTCTGACTCTCAGATGAGTGAATTAACTTCCTGAATTCTCCTAACCAGCTCTGTAATTATTTTGAACTTTTTTTCCCCCTCTTCTCTTCAGAGAGGCCACAATTCTGAGTGAATAAAGGTAGCTTCCACATCTCTCTGTATGCATGTGTTATACAAGACGTATAGTAAGTACACTTACTTAAATATTGGTGAAAATATCTGTATCTGGTGGTCTGAAATGTCTAAGCCTTGTTTCTATGAAAACTATAGTCTACATTTTGAACAGCAGAACAACATTATTGAGCTGGCCCAAAGACCTTGTATATCGCAGGATTGCTGAATGCATAAGGTGAGGAGATAGAGCAGTCTAGATGAAAATAGTCTCTGTACATTGCCCAAAGAAATGAGAGGATGGAGTACTTAATTATTATTCCCAGTGACCAAAGATGCATTTAAAAGAAATTACAGCTAACCTGAGGAGAATTTATTTATGTGAGTTTTCTTGGAGAAGGCCTGAAGAGGAAGGTCACAGAGTAGTGATATTTTGGAGATTTTTCTGCTGCTCTTTGCGTAGTTTTTATGCTGTATTGCCGTTGTATCTTAAGATCCTAAAAATTAGCACCAGTCCCTCTCAGAAGTTAACAATAATATAGAACAAATGCATAACAACAATAATATAGAACAAATTCAATACATATGCTGAGTAGAGAGTACATAATGCAAAACTTAGCCCACAGAAGAAAATAAATAGAAAATAGATCTCCCAAGACACTCCATTTAGACAAGGCTTGCCTATTCTGCTGTCAGTCAGGGCCAAATAATGCTTCTTCTTCATCCTCTAACTCTCCCTTCCCCATCATAGAATCTTTATAAACTTTGGCCTTTTGCTGCATGTCAGCAGATAACATACTTTCTGTCTTTCCCAGAATCCTTACCTATTTCCTTTATAATTGCTATCTGAGCTACTTTTATTGTCCTCATCTCTGAATTCACTTTTCCACAGCCCCTCTTTGAAAGCTGTTAAAAAAAAATCCTGACCACAGTCTGAAAGCATTTTTCCTACCTATTGGAGACTCCCTTGATTTGCAGCCTATCCAGGTAAAAAGAAAATCTCTCAGACACCAAATTCAAAGTTCTGATTGCACTCAGACTTCCTCCAACCTTCATCTCGGCTCAGCTGTACCTTCGCTCAGACTCGCTGTTTCTCTGACTCGCTTTATTGCACTGAACATCTTTTCACTTGTTTAAACTTTATTTTTAAAGCTGCTCTTCTGAACTTGATGTGGGATTCTAGATTCATTGCATATGGCCTCTCAGCTCCCCGTTTCCAGATGCTAAGCTACTTCAGCTTATTTGCATACGGTCTAGTAAATTTTTGGTGGGTAGGAATTACACTTTTGTTTGTCTCTGAAGACCAATGTCCTCCTTCAATATGGCCTCATTTCATCACTCAGACACCTGGTCAGTAGAAGCTATATTAACTAGTTTTCTAAGGGATGGGTCTTTTACATAGAGAGGAATTTCTGAGTAGCCTGAAACCAGTGATGCAGCTCAGCTTTCTCTCAGCAATTGATGTAAATTCCTGCAGACCCTGAATGCGTTAAAAGTAGTGGCAAGAGCAAGAGCAATACCTGTTTTGAACTGAACTCAATATGGCATGGAAGCATCTTATAATCAGCATTCCTTCTTTTTCTGATATCTTACCAACTCGTTCACCCTCCAAGTAGAGAATTAGCAGTATAACACACAAGCCAAATCAGAAATTGTTTGGAAAGCCTGTTCCAAGAATTAGGTAAAGCGAACACTGTCCATGAGGCTCTACTAAGCAGGTCTGGAAGGCACCAGCTGCGAGTCTGTTTCAAGTGTACTTAAATCTAGATTCATTGCTTGTGACTTCTCAGCACTCCCTTCCCAGATGCTAAACTTCCTTGGCCCCTCTGCCTTTATGGTTTATGGAAATGTCCTTGTAAAGCCTATATTGGGTTCAGAAAGCCTCCAATGGTGAAACTTGAGTCTGCAATGAGTCGATAGAGACAAACTATCCTCTAAAGAAGCCTTTGCTGCAAGTGCATGCTTAGGATGTGTTAAGTCTTGTTGCATGACAGGAACTTCTACATTAGATGTCAACCATTTTAAAATTCTATACTAATACAATCTTCTCGCACTCTAGAAACAGTGAATACAAAACAATTTTAGTCTCAAAATATCCTAATGTATTTACAAAGTCTATTTGTAAAACAAAGAATCTGTAGTGAAAACCAATACATTCCATTATGGGAAACCAGAATACATATGTGTGTGGTATCTTCCTGAAAGACATTTTCAGCAGGCACTTTTTCATACAGACTTCATCTTTTAATTTATACTCTCACTTATTCTTTCTGCTTGAAAGACGTACAGCTTCTGGGTCAGATCTTCAGACAAAATGCTACTAAATATGTCAACGATTTCATGTCTAACCTGCAAGCAAAGTTATTTTGGATACATATTGTTTCTTGGTTTTATTCAAGTTTATTGAAATTACACAGATGTGGTACTAAAGCAGCTTTTCTACATTAGGCAGCTTTTCTACATTAAAATCTGACAGCATTGTGCTTATAGGGAATTTGATGCTAGGGGAACTTTATTCATCAGTACTGGTTTATTTTAAAAGATTTGGTTGGGTTTTTATCTGCATTTCCTTGCTGAAGAAATGAAGCCTATGTATTATGTTTCTTTGTGTCATCCACAGACCCTTTAAAAATGTATTTAACTAAATTATAGTGTCTCAATTTGCCCTTGTGGGGTGATTTTTTTCAGTTTAAAGCATAATGTTAGGTGAAATGGAAGCTGCTCCCTTAACTATTGAACAATCAAGAGGTAGGGATGGGAGAATTCACTGCATTGGTGGATGAGAGTTCATTCTTCTGGTTTATGAAAGGAATCCTGAGAATTTCTATGGAGCCAAATAGCTAAAAATAGAAATTTGCCTATATTTGCATATGTGCATACTGTACACCTTAGTACCTGCTTGCAATACCAGTTAAGTGCAGTGGGAAACTTTTTGTATTTGCTTCCATTTTTCTGTAGCATACAGTATGCCTGTGTACATCTAACAACCCTTTAACCCAATGCAAATCAGATGCACTAGAATCTGATTACATTGAAACATCTCTTAGTAATTCAAATGCACAATGAGATTTTTTATTGTCCTCCCCTTAAATGTCCATAGCAGTTCTTTCGGTACCATTGTGGTAACTTCTTCCCTCATGAGAATTCATAAATCTGGTCACTGTGTTTAATTCAGTTGCTTCCATGTTGAGAAAGTGATTAACTTTATTTCTTCCCCAAATCCTGTAATTGTCTGCCTGGATAGAGCTGATAGACATTGTGACAGAGAGATCATCCTGGGCTTGCCTGTAACCACGGGCTGCTACAACCTCTAGTCTTACACTGCGGAGCTGATAAGCAAGGCAGAACAGAGCTATTGTCCTGTGTATGATGGCTCCTGAGAGAGCCATTTCTGTGGTTTCATTGCAGTTTTGGAGGACATGGGGACAGGAAAATATCCATATCTAAGTCGAGTGTCGAATGGGAAGCTCTTTCCTTACTGTGGTGAAGGTATTGATAGAACACCCTTCCCCTTCACTGTCTCTTCTTCATACTCTTGTCAATCGATTGGGCTTTTTAACAGTAAGACCACCTACTCCACAGTCACACAGCATGCTTCTAGATGAGCTTTGATGTCAGGTAATCATTGCTGTATATAATAATAAATGATGTGTTTACATAACAGAATTCCCCTGGTCTTTGATACACTCAGACACATTATCAAAGTGGTGCTATGACATTTTGTACAATAGAAACAATAGAAAAGTGCAGAACTATACAAACTGATCGAAGGCAAGCTGAGGCCAAATGTATGTTGCAGTGCAGCTGTGGTTTTTGCTCTTACAGCAAGAATCACAGTTAAAGTTAATATCATACCCTAATTCTGTGGTGGGCATAGCCCTGAAAATCCCTCTCAGTTTACCTGGCTAAGGAGCCTGAATGGTAGTTCCATTTAAATTTTGGGAACCAAAAGTTGCTTACTGTGGTGTGCTTTAACTTGCTTAATATCTTACATGAATATCTCAGACTGATGATATAATTTTCACCTATAGGCTTCCCTTTCCATCTGGCTTTGCTGCTTTCTCGTATGAGGAGGGCAAGTCTATAGGATGCCTCATTGGCCTGCTTAGATGAAGAGAACGGTGAGTTGTCTTGTTTCTCACTTTTGCTAAGGCCTTGGGAGATCCTGCAGTCCTTTTTATTCCTATAGTTATGACAGTAAAAATGGGAAATAGTATGTGTGATCCTATAAGCAGAATGTATTCACAGTTAACATTCTGTAGACTTGATGCTAATTTCACCCTGAAGAATACTTTTATGACAGGAAGGTACTGCATCCCTTGCTCAAGCCCCATTCACCAACTGAGCCTGGATTGAGAGCTCTGTTCCAGAAGTTGGCATACTCAGGTTTTGAATGGACTGCGAGAGTCCAGTGTGGTTGTCAGTCACTTGTTAGAGACCTTATTTGACTCCACCTGAAGCTTAATGGAGGCTTTAGTATGCTTTCTATGCATTGCATAGCAGTCTTTGGGACCCTGCTTTCCTCAAGGCAATCAGTGATGTACCCATGTACATTCTGATTATGTTTTACATAATTCAAATCAATCAGATATTCTCCTCTAAGATTTTGCTCTTACAACAGCCATCTTATCCTTTTTTTTTCAAAGGCAGAATAATGGTAGGTGCAGATTCCTGATACCCCCAAATACTGAGTTTGTGAACACGAGGAGCAGCAGAGGCAAGTGATGAGAATTCTATGACATTTTTGGTCCTTTAGGTCTTATATCCAGAAATGAGGAAATCGGGGCATAGTTGAAAGCCAGATTCCTGAACTGCTACTCAAAATTTTGTGAAAGGCAGGCCAGTTTCATCAATTGTGATGACACACCAAATGGCCTACATGATTTCCACAATAAAATGCCTCAATCCATAACAACTTCCAAGGCTTCCCTAGTGTATACAGACAACATATAGTCAATTGTTTTTTAGTTATTAACCATGTGTGGCGTGAATTGTCTCTTTAGTGTTCTCTCGAACCCACAGTGAAAGGTGTCCAGAATTTATTTTTTGTCTGACAAGAATACATGCAGTGCCAACTGTCTGACTCATGCTTTATTCTCTCTG